>JASANG010003958.1:0-36896 GCA_030248215.1 Enoplolaimus lenunculus
CCAGTTTGGTATTTTATGCTAATCGATTATACGTCTTTTTTGTGACCACTCGGCTTACTGTAATTTTCGTTTTTCGAGGTTCTTCGCGATTTCACAGTATAATTGAAACGTTCCAGTCTTAATATAGACTAGCCAAATGTGTTTCCTGGTTCCAATATTTGGGGCCCAATACTAGAGCCCATCTTAAGCTTTAGACCATTTTTTGATTAGGCTTAGGCTTAGACGTAGATATAATCTTATATGGCACCGAGGAAAGATTCATTCGGAAGTTTCAACAAAATTGTATTAAAGGACGTCAGTAGCACAAGATAAGGTACTCATACTCTTTCTCACCACGCAGTTTAAGCTTGGCCTAAACCTAAGCTTGATCTTAATTCTTAGTCAATATAACTTGCAACTGCGAGGCTTGTAATTGAATTTGAACAAAAGCTGTAGCAGCTATTTGGGTTGTCACTAAAATTTTTGTCAGAGTTCCGCCAATTTCAGTACTGTAGTGACCCGAATAAGAGGGGGGCTGATATTTATTTGTCCTCTCCAGGGAACCCCCTGTTATTCGGTTATGAACTGTTATTTATTTTTAACCCACGCTCTGCCACCCTTCGTTACTGATATATATCCGGTGCTGTACTGCAACTATCCGCTGAATTAAACGTTTATTTGTCTTGTGTCAATACTTGAGCAATAATACAAAGTTATAATTAAGAATGTACTTTCAAAACTTAAGTATACACGCTTTAAAGTTTCGATGTCAAATTATTTAGTCCTGGAGTCATTTATACTCTACAATTAGGGATAATTGACATTTATGGACTCCAATTAGGGCTGAGGGACTCTATCCGCTTACGGGCTCTTATTAATTTTTATGACATAATTTTGCTTATTCTTCGGCTACTGTTCCGACAAAATTTGACATACGTCTCCGGTTTTTGTCACGTTCTTTTTCATTCTGTTTGAGATATTTAGTCTTCTAAACATAATATGCCTGAAGTTTGACATAATTAACGAGGAACTAGATCTATTTCCTAGCTGCATTAAGCTTCTGTTACAACCACTAATTATCAGTGATTAATAATTGTATGGTGTATATACTTGCTTAGTGCTGTAGTGACCAGTGGCGGATCCAGGATCTCACAATGGGGTGGCCAAAATTTCATGGGTAATAAACTTATTTTTGACCCACATACAAACCACTAATTGTTGCAGTAAAATTAACTTCTTTACGTTCGTTCAATTGAGATGAATCACAAATAAAACTAACGCATCAACGGAGTTTAGATCTAAACAATAGGGTGGCAACATAAGTTCAGATTTGATTTCACACAGGCACAAATTTAAAGGCTAGGATTCAGAAGCCAATTCAGTTTTGAAAAAGCAAAATCCAGTCAGCTTCAGCAATATCTGTTTCTGTTTTTGCTTGAGTTAACTGCCTGCTAATTTCGGAACAGGGTAGAACAACAATTGACACTGTATATAATTTTTGCTGAGATGCTGTTGGGGGGCCACGGCCGGGGTGGCCCCCCCATGTGTCCGCCATTGGTAGTGACCCGAATAAGAGGATTGGACTGAGATTTATTTGGCTTCTCGAGAGGGTACAACCTGTTATTTGGTTGCGGACTGTTATTTATTTTTAACTCGCCCTCCGCCGCCCTTCGTTACTGAAAATTGACATTTATGGACTCTAATTAGGGTTTAGGGATTTTATCCGCTTACGAACTCTTATTAGGTAAACGGACTCCTATTGATTGAGACTCAAAATGAGGGCTTCTCTTATTATTGCCGCTTATTCGGGTCGCTACAGCATGAAGTATGAACATATTTTTCGAATATCCGTGTGTTCGAAGAACAATAATATGTAGATATTTTTGGTTAATGATATTCATATATAAGCATGTTATTAGTTCTGTTATCAATAATTAAGATGCTTGTCTTTAGTGGGTTTTAGTTTTCCTATATAAGCGTACATTTACGTATAGTAGGGACGTTGCTTTCAACAATTACAGAAGAATTCAAGTAAAAACCAAACTAAGCATTCATGGCTCAAAGATGTGTGTTTAAATTATAAATTTTCTCGGTGTGAAACAATAGGAAACAATTCGCATAGATTTATTGCCTATCCATTTTGATTGGTCCATTTGATTAGGGCGAACAGATAGGCGAAGTTACGGAATTTAGCCCCGTTGCAATTAAATAAAAGAGGCGTATAGAACTTGACGAGACGAGTTAAATTTAACGGCATCATTTTATGGCTGAATGGCCGTCGGTTCAAAAATTATGACCCACGAAATTGTACTGCAAACACTCAGAGGTTTGACGAATAAGTATCTATTGTTCACGTATTCGTGAAATATAAGCATTAAAAATTTATTCATTGTACAAATTGGGTACGCGGTTATCCGTGTTTAATATAGTAAAAAGTTGACATTTAAAGGGTCATACGTTTTGAACCAGGGGGTTTAAATGGCCTGAAAATGGTTCGCTAAATTCATCATGTTGAGATCTATAAAACAAGCAACTTTGCATTAAATTCCTAGAGGTCAAAATATACCGCGCCACAGTTGACTGATAATAATATACAGGTCAAGTTTGCGTTTGCAAATTATTCATATATTTTTTCTCAAGATTCAGTTTGAAAATGGTATTTTTTACTATTAATTGAACTGCACACTGCCAATTGCAAGTTGCAGTTATAACTACTCGTGGCAAACTCTTGCACGAGTGAACAGAGATCGAAATTCATTAGCTGTCAAACTGTCAAAGTGGAGTTTTTGCGGAATAAATGCACCTGTCATTGCGGCGGTAAAGGGATACGAACAGGAAAGCAAGTGAAAAAGTGTTTTTTTAATTTTTTGCGTTTTAAAAACGGAATAAGTCTTTTATTAAAATTTAGACAAAATGTAGCAGAAACTGTGAGAAACTGATTTTTCTGGCGCTGGATATTTCTTGCTTCAACTGAGGCCTGATTGTACTCACGATGTTTATGCTGATGAATCTTATTTCTTAGATCTTAAAACGATTTCTGTGTATATATAATATTACATATCTTAACTTTATTGCATTTGCTTTGAGCAACGCGTTAATAGTTTTTGAACTAAACTTCAGACAAAATTAGTGTAACAATGACCAACAGGTTCGGGCCAGGTAGCTGTCAGATACCAATTTTTGACATCTGACACTTCTGTGGTATATGTACCTTATGCTTATTATGTGTTAAAAATATTTATATTTTGTAGTTATGTGATTCTCTTCGTATCATGTGGCACTAGGTTTAGCACCTATTAGCGTCTTTGCATTTGTTGAAGCACGAGTGCATGTTTTTCAATTTTTTCCGTTTTTAAATTTTTCTCCGGGGGAAACGGAAAAAAACCACTGTCGATTCAATTTTCCTAAAACAACAACCGTTGTGTACACGATGGTTGAAATTAAAATTTGCGTGACAGATGATGTTAATGATTTTGCTTTGTTATGCGTTGCCATGGTCACTGGCGTTTAATAAATCCAGTTTACATACGACAGTAGGAAGTTTTTTTGATCGTCAATCTTCAGAAGTCTTTCTAACGGGCCGGCAGGCATAGGGTGGGGGCTCAGCACCCCTGGAAAAATTTCGACTCCCCTAGAAAACATTCAACTTTGCATGTAAGTCAACGAAAACCCTTGTATGCCCTCCTTCTGACAATTTTTTAGTCCCCCATAGCAAAGTGAGTTGTCTACGGATTAGCTTTGAAACAGTGGAAACTGGATTGCATATAAGAGCCGCTGTTGCTTAATACTTTCAAACCCGTAGACATGGTGACAAATTTTTGCCTTCCTGCGAATATTTTACCAAAACTAAAATTTGTACAAAAGCTTGGTTGATGCAAATTTTTGCCAATCAACGATGTTAGTTTGACATATCGGAGTCAAAAATGACTCTCATTAAAAGAGACCCCCGGTCAGTTTTACACAGAACTGTACTAAAATTAACCCTCTGTGAAAATAAATTATTTCCCGCTGACGAATATTCTTTAAGCACAGTGAAAGCTTAATTTAGATAACAAACCTGTGCAAACCACTCTTACCGCTCATAATTTGAGGAACAGACGATGAAGCTAATTTAAGTTCAAGAAAAAATTACTGGAAAATTCCAAACAAACACATACATTGGCGTAGCCAGGATTTTTGGTTGGGGGCCTGCATTGCTGAACTCTTAAGGGTGGTGCTTTACTTGTGCATTTGATGCCTGAGTTGTGTGATTATAAATAAGGAATGCGTTGCCAAAACCAAATCTGTGTCAAATATTTAATGTCCGCGACTGAAAGTATTATATACATATATTTAACATCATCTTACGGTAATACATATGCGTGTCTAGGGTTGCCTATCCCAAAATCCAATCTCAGGCTCATTTGCAATAGCAAATTAAGAATTTTACGGTGGGTATTCGAGGTTGGCGAGTCCACTCTCTCGAGCTACTGCCGAGGTTAACATTGTTTCGAATACATTTCTTATTTCCGAGTACGGAACGTGTGAACTATTAGCCATTTTCTCGAAGATATGTGGGCTACGGCTACGTTAGTGTACAATGTCTAAAACTCAACTAGAAAATAGTGATGTGCCAATTTTAAAGTTCGCCAATGCCGATACCGATCCTTACTTTCAAATGTTGCCTATGCCATACCTACATATGCCGATACCGATGTCGATACTAATTTTAACACAATCATGCTTTAAAACGTCGTTTCGTGTTGTATTAATTTGTTTCAACGGTGGATTCAGGGTTGGGTTCGTTGGGTATCATTGAGCCGCAAACTAAGGCAGCATCGGTCGAGCATATGCGTCGAAGGGTCGCTCTGTGTTGCTACTTGCCATTCCTCTACCCCCTCTAAATTTTATCTGGATCTATCCATGCGTTTCCTAGACAACATTACATAATTTAATAAGGGTTAACGAAATCTTTTTACACTAGCAATAATTACTTAACAGTCGGTTGAATGTAACATCATATTGTATTTATTAATTAGCAAGATTAACGGAGGTCACATGGTGTTTGTTTTTTACAATAGAACGAACCAAATCACGCTCGATTAGCTCAAATCCGCGTTAACTTTTCTAAATGGCTGCTGAAAATCGGTGGCATGCATTATTGAAGTTCAAAATACAGTAACCAGAGGCGTATACAAGGGCATAAGTAGAGGAGATGTATCGGCAGTGGCGGATCCAGGATCTCAAAATGGGGGGGGGCAAAATTTCACAGGTAATAAACTTATTTTTGACCCATACTGTAGTGACCGAAATAAAAGGGGGGTCCCATTTTGGGTCCCAATATAATTTTTGTCGAGATGCTGTTGGGGGGCCACGGCCGGGGTGCCCCCCCGTGGATCCGCCATTGTGTATCGGCCCGCAATTTTTGAAAACACTTTAAAGACAGCACTCTTAGTGGCTGTAGAATAACTTGCAGGGGTAAAAAAAGTTTCTTAGATGTAGTTATCCCCTTTCGAAATGAAATCATGGCTACGCCCTCTGAAAGTGAACCTTTTGTTTAGATCATAAGTAATTATTATCTTTCTACCCCAATGGCCGGGAACCATTTGTTAATCAAGTGATCGACATGAGCAATTAGCAAGTGTTTTGTTCGAGATAACTAGTGTATTTAATCATAGTTTATGCGTAGGCTCGTAGCCAGACGTGATTCCAGGTTCACGAGTGCTCAACACATTTTATTTTGTTTCGAGGCAAAATTATATACAAAAATTGTTGGCTACCAAGTTTGCTTGTCCAGTAGGATACAGTGGCGATATTAAACTTTACAAAATTATTGAGTTCAGTTCTAAAAGTCTTGCGGTATTCGCTTCTATTAATGAAAAGGTGCTTACGAGTAAGGCATCACCAGTAGACAGTGGTTTGGTCGTTGGCTGTATACAATCATACAGCAGAGTTACAAACTGTGGAATCACTGCGGTACTGGAGGTGAAAAAAATCGGAGCCGGAACCAAAGGTCAACACATTTTGCCGCATTGGTAATAAATATAGTTAATACTTAAACAGTAATCTGCAATGTGTTGTCTAGAAATTCAGTTTACGCGTTTCTTTTTTTAAGAAAGTTTGGCACTAAATTCTTTAAAGTGTATCCCAAAGTAACAACAAAGTCGCTAAATAGCACAACTTTTATTAAAATGTGAAAATTTCACTGCTGAAATTGCCGGAACCTCCGCAAAAATCCTACCTGAGCCGAAGGCCAATTTTTTGTTGGAGCCGGAACTGGAGGCAGACTTCCAGTTGTATGCTGGTATGATTTTAAGCGTTAAGGAGTTGAAATAGAGTATACCAGAATCGCTGACCAAAAATATCCGCGTTAACGCGAATACGTTAACCTGCCGTTAATTGTGTTCAAAACGTGGTTTTATATTTATTAAGTTTCCTCTTTAATACTTAATTCGATTAGCTGGACAATGTAAAAGCTACGAAACATAAACACCATTTGCGATCAATAAATATACAAATTCAAATGGTTTATTTGTACGCAGGGGCTTAACAGTGAATACAAAAAAGGTAGTGTCACGTCTGAGGAGCGCTACCGATAATAATAAAGAAACCTCGATTAGCGAAATAAGCGAAAAGCCAAACGCAATTTTAGTACTGAACCCTAATGCTAAGTTTTGGTTTTGGTCCATTTGCAAATCTACGGGGGGGTGAACCTAAACACTCAATTTTAATCCGGTTCACAAATAATCAAACCGGACGTCTTACCTTCACACCTTTTTGCTGCACCCCCAGTTTATACACTTTAAGTACACGCGACATCAATGCGTTGATTGGCGTAAATTTTGGAAGATCCCGGATTCAGTATCATTCGATATGTAAACACCGTTGATATTTGTTTCAACCATCGTCTAAAGCTGTTTGAGCTTGAGTTGAATTATAAAAACTAGTATTTATTGAAAAATATATGCGAATTGAAATTTTGTTTCGCGTTTTCCTTTTGCATCCATGTTGCATTCAACAGTAGCGAGACCGAAACTTTTCTTGGCCGGTCTCGTTGACCAGGGCTTGGTCTTGGCCTCGGGAGCGGTTTTTAACCAAAACTGTCCATCCCTGCATGATATCTCAATATGTTCTGTTAACTGTCAATGTTTGGGGGAGTCAATTTCTGCTATAGCTCTTGTGTCCTGGTACTTAACCCGTTATAACGTCATTTCGACTCAGTTCTGCAAGATTCATTGAATTGTCATAACTTATTGTAGTTTTTCTTAATTGCTTTATTTCGGTCCTAAATAATCGACCTTACTGATTAACAAATTGGAAATTTTAAAGATTGGGAAAACTTTAAAATCAGCAAAAATTTTTGAACAAGAACTATGTTCTGGCACACTCTTGCTTGATTTGATGACCGAAAGGACACAAAAAGTGTGTTATATTTTCGAGCTCTTTTGTATCCCGCGTACTGCTGATAAGCTTGGCATTTGTGGATCTGCTCTATTATCCTCGTCAGCCCGCATTCGTGCACAAAAGGTTCTATTTTGAAATTGGTGGTTGCATATTTGAGTTTCTCATGACTTATGCTGATCATTCTACACTCACAATTGACGTTTGGAAAATTTTGATTTTTAAGTTGCCAAGGTCCCTCCTCGAGACGAAACAAATTTTAGTGAAAAAGTTTACACAGTCTATACATTATTGTTCGACGCAACTTGAAAAGCCCAAAGTTTTTACTACGCAAAACTATTCATAGCTAAACCTTTACTCAGTAGTTTATTTTAGGCTCTACTTCTATCCAAAATTTTAACGCATCTCGGTTCGCAAGGAACCATCAACGTTGCGTGTCACGCCTGCGCAGCACTTTATTTCGAAACCGTACAACAAGCTCACTATGCTCAGAGCCTGATTGTATTAATTGCCAAAACCCGTTAGATCTCAAACTTAATCGTTGCAAACAAAAATATCTTCAATACAACGCCGACGGTGACCAAAACTCTCTTTATCGTTGCAATCAGCGGTATCTGCTTACAACATCATTGCTGAATACACCTGTAAACCGTTGTGGTCCTATATACCACAGGTATGAAGCGTCAAAACCAAACACGGTACCATACAAATTGTCAAATTTGACTAAACTTATATCATTGAAAAACACGATGTCACAATATGGTGACAGAACGAAAGTGGACGCAGTGTCGCCGCAGCAACAATCGGATACTCAAAAACCTGTACGTAATCAGTTATTTACCAAATTTAAAACCGTCGACAAATCTGCTTTACCTCCGAAAATTTTTGAAAATCAAGCATCGGCAGGGAACAACGCCAAAAATTCGAATCATGCCAGCCGGGCAGATGAAAACAATGAATCTGATGAAATCAACTTTAGAACATTCGATGCCGAATGTGCAAATATATTGCCAACGGTCGATTATGTACTAGTACATGATATTGGAGATATTTATCATGAGCATATCGACAGCCAACAACAGCAACAACAGCAGCAAACGCAACTACGACAACAACAACAACAACAACAGCAGCAACAACCGCAACTTTCGAGATCAAACTTACATCGCCGCAAAAATCCAAATCAACAACGTGCAAAACGAACCCAGCTTCGAGCGAGTTTCGAACGAGCGTTATTGGCGAATGGATTAGAATTTGCACGCGTGTTTGTCAAAGACAAATGTTACGTAACCATTTATGCACCGTTTCAACGGCTCGCTACCGAAGCGGAACATGTGAAGTTGGAAATGCCGCTGAAAGGGGTAAGTAATTTTGTCGGATTGATTTGAGGATTACGGCAAAAAGAGTTTTCTCCATTTGCGTGTCATGAGCGCCGCCAGAATATTGAGTTGGGATGTGAAAATATTGTCAAGTAAAAAAAGAATTTGAAAAACAAACTTCGTCGACGAAAATGTGAAATTTCATAACACTATACATACCTCAATATAAATTTTTAGGAAACTCGGAGACGCAGATGTGCAAAATTGTATAGAACTACGGCGTACAGGCAGTCAGTTGCGATGTTTGCCACTGAATAGCATTTCGGGTTGTGCTTTTTTGTATAACTGAAAAATATTTATATTCGTCTGAGAATATGCGTGCCTTATTAAATCAAAAAATATAAGTTATGGTCAACGCGTATCTCCGGAATCCACTGTACTTCCGTTCGTAGCATCGTCCGTCATGTTAGGAATTATATTGATGCGGCGCGCGATGCCAGGCGTAGTATTTAAAACTTAACTTTATTTGTCACAGGCTAATGTGAGCACTAAGGATATTAAGAATAAAAGTTGAAATTGCTGCTTCGAAACCTTTCATTTGCAATTCGATTATTTTTAATATTTTAGTTGAAATTGCTGCGTTGAAATCTTTCATTTGTAATTTGATTATTTTTAAAATTTTTTTTAATTGTAATTAAATTCAGGTATTGATTATTTGCACTGAATTAAGTGAATAATTAACTTATAATTTTAGCTGTTTTACCTGATGTATGGAACAAAACTTTTATGTTCGTAAACTTCGGCATCGTGTTTTTTCTATTTTCAGTGCGCTATTATTGACGATTCAGAACCGGTTTGTTGCGCGAATATTCTAGATCGTTTTGAGACTGACAACGAAAGTAAGCTCGCCAAGCATCTAAATTTTGAGTTTAGTGAATTTAAATTTAATTCAAGAGTCATTCCTATGTCTTTGAATTGCCGCTAAGTATTTTATTAGAAAATTGGAAGTTTACGAAAATTGAGCTCTTGGACAAGTAGGACCTAGTTTTAACTGAAATGAGTTATGTCGAGCAGTATGTTTTGTTGCATATAATTTTGACTTTGTGGGCAACATGGACTTCCGTAGAATATTCGGTTAGCGTGTGCGAGTTGGGCTTTTGAGCAACGCCTATAATAAGATGACAGTGTGAGACCAATAAGCAATATCTTTAACGCAAATGTCAAAGAAATATATGATTGGCTATATTGGCTAGCATATAATGTCATTCTGGTATTTGTTGATTTCAGTTGACTATGTCAGCGGTCCGTTCATGGACGAAAAGTTGAACCTGTATGAAGGATCCGAAAACCCTGAGCAGTTTTTTCGAAGTTCAATTCGCAGTTTGCTGGTAAGAAAAGACGATGGCTGGCTTGTTATGGTTTCTGACAGTGCCAGTGCCGCCTAGGGTGGGGCTACCAGAATTCCGGGGTGGGGGACTCGTGCGATGATCAAAATATTTTTCAAGTTTTTCGCTTAAATTATTATGGTGGGGGGCGTTCTACAGTTGACTGTTGACGGCAAACGTAAACGGTTCCTATTTGAGAGTCCGTGGTTCAAACCGTATCTTGAAGTTAGATCTTAGATGAAATGGAAAATTTTCGATTTCAAAAAGGATTCATTTCGAATTTTAAATCAGTTTATATCACATCTATTTTACTACTGGCTTGACTTTTAGGTCCATCATATTTTGATCAATTTAGATTGCAGAAGTAACCACGATACCGGTGAAACGGAGCATACAAATAAACAAGGTACGGTTGAATGCAATCCTGGTTACTTGAATCCGTCCAAAAATGTAAACGAATTCTGGGTTTGATACTATCAAGAGTCGATAATGACGCTTTTTTACAAGAATATGCAACTGGGTACATTCTGTATGCGTAAGAATGCATATACTCAGCGGGCGCATATTGCGCTTTCGGCTACCCTCTTTATTCAGGGGTACAGCTTGTGCTGACTATATCACTGTACGCACACGACGCTCGTAAATGCTCCTCTGAGTTTTATTTAGGGGGTATTGCAAGCAATTATCGGCCCATTAAATAAGGAGGGCACGGCGAAAAAGCAATGCGTGCTGATACGTTTGGTATCATGCACAACCCAGGTGGTTGAGCACCTTCATAATATTATCCCCTCTTTAACTTCTTAACAAAGTATTTGTGTTTGAAATATCTCGTCAATAAGAGCAATCAAATGTCTGATTGTTGGATAAATGTACTGTTTAACAGTAAAATTTTCGATCTGCAGTTTTCAAACACACAATTTCAGTGTACGTAGTACTTACATCTGCGACGTTAATCGTTTTCCAGCCGACCTATAATAAAATACAGCCAGTTGGGACGGGATGTAAGCTGTTTTCAAAACAGCTTTGCAGCATAATGTATTTTCATGGCTAATGTTCTATTGCGTAGCCGACTTTTTGTCAGCAGCAAAATACAACGTTAGCTATAATATATATCGGAAATACATAAATGCTCGGCGATTACGGTTTAAGTATTTAAATACGCTGTTCGCTTTCAGGATTACTTCATATGTTAATGAAAGGCGTTTACAAAGATGCGTTCATACTTCATGATCAATCCACTCAGGATCCTCATTATTTGAGATTGAAAAACAAATATCCAGAGCTGTATCGAGCAATCGTAAGTTTTGTAGTCGTAACGGTAATGTTGTTTACATTTTGCTGCCTAAAGCTGGGGGCTGGTAGCGATAGGGGGGCTGGGTACCCCTGGATGAATTTTAATTACCCCAGAAAATTTTCAACATTGCTTGTAAGTCACAGAAAACCCTTGTGCAAATTTGATTTCCAAAGCACTAATGCTTATGAATTTGTCACATTATGAGTTGAATGAATGAAGGTTATGCAGTCAACGGTGACGTTGATGAAACCAAGACTACATGATATATTAACAAGAGTATGCAATTAGGTACACCATCGTTAGCTCATTATTTACGAAATGGGGAACATAAAGGAAGTAACACCTTACTATTTGTTTGATACGATTATGTTTAATGACGTAAAATATAGAGAATAGACAACTTTTCAATTTTCCATCGAGTGCAGGGGACAATGCAACGTTATTACATTGCTTTGTGCACAGAATGTACCGAGTTGCATGCTCTTGTTGAAATATACATCATCGACTGTTAATAGAACTAACCCAACTGGTGCTCAAATTAGCTCTCTACTTCATTTCCATATTTATTTCTATTTCGTATTTGCCTAGTCGTCATTTTGAGATCAGAGTGGTTTTGTTTCGCGTATCATTATTGAATATGAATTTGATAAATTTAAAAGTTAAACGGGAATAAAGTAGAATTTCGAAATTTGTGCGTTCACAGGAAAAAAAGCTTGAAAATCATTTCGATGCGCGTAAAGAGTTGGGCGAAACGTGGACGCAATGGTTCAAATTTCAACCGTTGTGGAAAATTCGATATTATTTTGGCGAAGAAATCGCGTTCTATTTCGGGTATCAGGGCACATTTATTACTGCACTTTGGATTCCTGCAATTTTTGGATTGTGCAGCTTTTTCTACGGGATATATCTGAGGTAATTATGGTTGCAAAGCTGTTGCGCTTTCTAAATTTTGTGGGTTTATAAGAGTAACCGTCAGTTACCAGGGTGGAACCGGAATTCTGGTTCCGGCATTTTTTCACCTTCCGGTTCCGGTAACTTTTTACCGGAATTAAAAATTCCGGTATTAAAATTTAGTCGGTGGAAACTAAGATATTTTTCTAAAAATGACGATAAAAATTAAATTGATTGGTGCCGCATTCCGAAGTTTGGGGGAAGCCCCTACCCCAACTTACTTTGGCACTGACTTGTAGCTTATATACTTTGGGATCACAGTGTGGAGCTTGGATCATTTAAAGTACGGTCCTATAACTTACTAAGGGGTACACTGTAATTAATCGATTAGACGGAGGAACAATTTAATTGATACTGTGCAATGAAATTAAGGATTATTCCGGCTGGACTTTTTCCCTTCAGATCAGAAATGGTGGATAACTCTACACAGTGTCGTTAGCTCTTCGTTGCCAATGTTTTGTGGTAGGTTTTCAACTTTCCTTGATATCAATGGGCCCGGACAAAACTTAAGCCTAGGGCCCCAGAGAAATTTTAGTCCGGATCTGGCGATCACAACTTAAAGTTGAGCAAGCGAAGATTTATGTTTTTGTTTTTAGTGCCAAAAGCGGTCGACGTAACTATTGTTTATGTCAAGAAAACGGAAACACAACAACTATGTCACCGCTAAATGAAACTCAGCTGGAAACATGTGAAAAAATATCGCTGTAAGTATTTTCTGAAAACTTGTACTTAAATTGTAGCTTAACTAAAGTTGATTATTAGTTTAAGTAAAATTTAAATGGCTGCAAGGACTAACTAAACTAGAATTAAAAGTTTAACACGAGTTTAAGCTAAACTAATTTTTGGATTAAGCAAACAAGTCTGGCCCAGAAATTATACACGTGTGCCCAGAAATGATGTGGATCTAAGAATTCATTAAGTTTAGCTTAAACTAAAAATATGTAAGATTTCAAAGAAGTTTGAGCATAAACCACCGTGTTAGTTTAGTTAATCTGCGATGTTTAATGCGTCTAGATTAGCTTAAGCTTAATTTAATTTAGTTTAAGCCTTTAGAAAGTAGCAGTAACTCTTGTCTGTCACATGTCCGGTCCGTATTTAACGTTGAGTCATGGGTGTAGCCGCAAGCCATCGCTTTATTTTTGTGGAGGGTACTACACGAAATGTTTCGGAATTGAAATATATATTTCGTGTGATATTAAATTTTTCCCAACTCATTTATCACTGAAACAAACTTTCCGAAACCATATCTAAAAAGGTTATGATCTACTTTAGAACTTCTGAACAAACATCAAAAAGGTTTGATCCCTAAACCCTGCATGGCTGCGCCCTTGTGATACAAAAGATCTGAGACGGTATTACTATGAAATGTACGTGTAAAAATACTAGCTTGGTATTTTTATATAGTTTTCTACGCGAAACTTTTCAATTTCAGGGTAAGCATTGTTGCCAAAGACAGCTTAGGCGTTTTGCAAGAAGCATTCAATAATGCAATCAACCCGTATTTTTCGCTGTTCATATGTATCTGGAGTAAGTTGAACTGCTTTGGTTTGAAGCAGCTAAAGTGTAACGAAAGATTTGTTGTGCGGGTGATTTTGTTTTATTTATATTTACTTTTTGCCATAATCAATATGTAGGTGTGATAAACTGCATGCTGTGCAAGTTAAGTTTTTGTTAGAATTTATGAAATTGTATGCTGGCTGGTAGCCAGCTTGCCGTGCTAGGGGAGCCTAAAATTTTTTAGGAGGGGCATATAAGGGTTTTCAACGACTTACAAGCAAGGTTGAACGTTTTCTAGGAGGACCAAAGTTTTTTCAGGGAGGCTAAGCGCTCAGCTCCCTGCCGTTCTCCTTGGATACGGGCCCGCTTGTGTGTTTAAAATTGAGTTACTACTGAAAAAAAGTAATTAACTGTTTAGTTGGTTATGTGGCTCATGTTAATTATACAAGCGTGTCCCAGTGAACAATTTTTTCATTCACTTTAGCGTATTAATAGGCTAGTTTAATGTGTGAAAAAAATAAGTTTCCTAAATTTTACCTCAGGTCTAAAAGATGTAAATTTGTGTTGAATCTTTAGGTTCAATATTTCTTGAATTGTGGAAGCGTCAACAAAGTACATTGGCGTATGAGTGGGACGTGAACAATTATGCAGAAACTGAACCTGACCGGCCAGAATTTGAAGGATCAGAACGGAAACTGGTACGGACCTTATTCCAGCGAGGTCGACATCATTTTCTAGTTCATTTCTAAATTTTTAAAATTGTTCAATATTCTAGAGTACTGTGTTTAATACTGAATTAAGTCAAAGAATTCCAGCACAATTCCCGTACCTACACTTGCTATGGGGGCTATATATTTTTCATGAGGGGTATACAAGGGTTTTTGGTTACTTACAAGCAAGGTTAAAACTTTTCTAGGAGGATGCATAACTGTTCCAGGCGAGCTGACTCCTCTGCCCCACAAGATTCCCATTAATACAGAACGTATTCGAGCACAGATTTCACAGCCGAGTGGAATATTACGTTACATCATCATAAGATGCCTTTAAAATAGTTACTGGTGCGGGGCGGATTCAGACCCGTGTAATTCGAGCTTCAAAACCAGTCGTCGTCTTAGTGTCTTGATACTAGTCAAACAGCTAAAATACCATTACGGAGTATATTATATTTGATTGAATTTTTATAATATTGAATGGTTGTTTGTCAATTTATAATTTTAGGATCCAATTACGAAATTATACGTATGGGTATATCCGGAACGGCGACGAATTAAAAAATTTGTGATATCGTCGTTAGTAATATTGTCCATGGTAAGTAGGTAATGTGTGACACATTGAAGTTTCTTTGTCAGAAGGTTTTTCAGTTCAATTTCAGTTCAAATTTTATGTTATGTTTATTCTTTAAAAAGTATGCAGCGTTGCCGCGTATATATAGAATTTAGTGAGATTTTTTGTTTTCGTAGGATGTTTTTATTTAAGTAATGTTAGTAAAACTGAAATTTGCAAGCAATCAAGCTCACACAGTAACTAACCAGTTACACCAAGGCTATAGTCGAAAATTTCTGTCCAACATAATTAAAGTACTTTAATAATGTTATGCCAAAAGCGTATTTTCTCGCGAAGAGCCTAGTGAAAAAATTCCATTTATAATTAAGATAATCTTTAAAATTTAATTTATCACAACAATTAGCATATCTTCGGTTTCCTTGTTCCTGGGTTTGAAATTTAAAGTGGCAAATCATTGGATGTAAATCCATTAAGCATTGTCTTTACCGTACAAAAATTATATAATTTGTACCCGGGGGACTCTCTGCTCTGTTCTCAATATGAGCTTTGTCGTAAACTTAAACCAAGCATTGCAGGGGTAAATCGGAGGAGTTAATATTTGGTGCCAGTGAACCCTTTTCGTATTAAACAAAAAATTGTCATATATTAAATCAAAAAATGCTTCGAGTTGGACACTGCAAATGCACTGTATGCGTTGTCAAAGTATCACTCTGCTTCCATTCAACCCAATCTGTAGACGCCCATTCCATAAAAAATAATTTGCTGATCCGCTTTTATGCGTTGTTTACTTCAGATGTGCGGTGTGTTCTTGAGCATTGCCGGCGTCATAACGCTAAAAACGGTGATACGCGTCAATTTAGGATGTAAAAGTGACGCAACAGAGCTGAAAGAGATCGATCCGTCGAAATGTGTTGCACACGAAGAAAGACCAATGCAGTGCCTATTGCTTGCAACTCTGATGCCTGCGTGCGCCAGTGCCTTACTTGTTTTGATTTGGGAATGGATTTATACAAAGATTGCGGCGCGATTGACACAATGGGGTAAACGCACACGCATGTAACATGCAGTATTGAACGCTTCTAACGATGCATCAGTTACACCATGAGTGGATGATGCATATTTTAACAAGAGTTTGCAACTAAATACATTCTCTTTGTAGGAAAGAATGTACCCGTCACGCGTTGTTTTTTCCCTACACTCCCTTTATTTAGAGGGGGTACCACCGGCGCGAACAATGGCACTTTTTGTACGCGGCGTCAAACATGCTCGGCTTAAAATATAATTTATTGGTATTCAAGTGATAGCGACCCCCTCTCAGCAAGGGGGGTTCGGCCGAAAACTACCTGAACACGAGCAGTCGGCCATCCTCGATTATAGAGAGGGGGATACGATCTAAAAAAGCTCGATTGATGCTACTAGACTGACGACTGAAATAACACGCGGGATTCACACTGTTATCTACTAAACTCTTGGTTACAAAAAAGCGAATACTCTTAGACAAGAGTATGCAATTGAAAATTTTTTTGTGGCACTTTGAGGGGTCGATTGTCAAATTCAGTGCATTTAGATTTTATCTTGATTTTTAGGATATAAACAGTGCATTGTTTTCTGACAACAATATATAAGGTATTTTCGCTCATGGTTTTCACCATCATCATAAATGTGGTGCTCTACGGGCAAGGACCACGCATACCGACCAGATTTTCGCGTACACAGAATGTACCCAATTGGATACTCTTGTTTAGCAGCATCGAACATTCTTGGTTGGATCAATTCTGAAATAACTTTTATTCCATGTTCTTTTACAATATAAGTTTATTTACGAGCATAACACCACTGATGCACGCCCGCAGAAATCACAGCATTGCGGGCAAGTGTAATGTTTCACTTTGATTTAATGTATGGAAAATACTGTAAGCGTTGCGCTGTATTTTTGTTGACGGACGGCGCCGGACGTTAAGTATAGCGCAACCCTAACTAAAAAACTGTCAAACCAATTGTTAAGTTGGAGTGGCTTACAGTATTACATGTTAAATTTCATTTGCAAAAATCCAACATTACATACTATAAGAATTTACTGTAACTGAAAAAACTTACCAAGACAATTGTTATGTTGCAGTGAATTCTCATGTTAGATTTCATTTGCAAACGCCGTATATTTTTTTAGAAAATCATCAGACCGAAAGCGATTACAACAATTCGTTTATTATGAAACTGTTCGTGTTCCAGTTTGTCAACTCGTACTCGTTTTTGTTTTATATCGCGTTTATTCGACCGGAAGAGTTTGTAAGACTTTGATTTCAATTAATTTATTATTTAGTGCCCGCTGATTAAACACTGAGTGCTGTTTCAATTTTTGAAGTAAAAAAATTATTAAACCGATCGGGGCCAGGCTAAAGATATGATTTTTTTATTTTTCTCGAATAGTTGTCTATTTTATAATCTTTGTTTAGCTCTTCAATTTTTTACGGAAATGAGCAAAAACATCAGTTTTTTGCTTTTAGGTTTTAGTTTTTTTGCTTTCATCGCTCGGAACAAAGCATTCTATGATTTTACATAGTTTTGAATTGTTTTAGGGCTTACAAAATAATGGACTATTTCACATGGGACCCGAATACAAAGATACGTGTGATCGCAATGGATGCCTACCGCTCTTAGCGCTTCAAGTCTTAATTTTGATGTTTTTAAAACCAACTGCTCGCTTGTTCACTGATGTTCTGTTTCCGTAAGTCAAAAATGTAAATTAAATTCGCGCCATCAAAACGCTTTTTGGATCAACCAAAGTTTTTTATGCCCTTCATCTAAGGGTGGAACTTTTACACCATAACGTAGGCAACATTAATTGATACTAATCGAGTAAAATTTACTCAAATTTGTCTAGTTTCTGTTTTTTAGCTGTGCAATTGGTAGGTTATAATAACTCCACACAATCTCATTAGCTATTCGTTGCCAATGGTTCTATGACATATTAGCTGTAAATGGTTTTGGCGTTTGGCATATGAGTTGGTCATACCCATTCCATTTCCACAAAAGATTCAATTTGGCCCATTGTCCACTTTTGCACTTTGATCGTGAAGCAAACTTAGGTAGTTTAACAGTACTGAACCTGCTAATTTTAGCAGTATACGGTTATAGTTTAATAATTGTTATTAACGTTTTTTCTAGCCATTTTAATAAAAAAATTTCAAAATATTTTGTAGACATTTTCAACGTCGCGCCATTCAGTTGAAGCATTTTTTGAAAAAATGGCTTCTGAAACGAAATATAGCGAAAAGACAATCAAAACGACAACTGATGAGCGAACAAGAACGTCATCGAGCGCAACAAAACGGTAAATCTGTCGTCGGTCGTGAAGAGATCAAAGAAAATGAACCGAACAACAACCACAACTATAACAACTGTGAAGATGAAGACGGCGAAGATGGGCAACATGGCGTCAACGATTTATCACAATACGAATCGTTTGGTCATTACTTGCAATACGAATTTCATAAACCGCCTCTGACAAAATTTTGCCTTGAAGAATTTAATGAAAATGTTATACAATTTGGATATATTGTGGTATGGCGGCTTTGGTTGTCAAACATGTTGTTGGCTCTAGTACATTTCGCCCCCTACATGCTCAGGTTTGGTCCCACACTTTTCCACAGATATCTGCTTAAACTCCGAATTAAGCTTTTACGCTCCGGATTTAGAACCAACTTGCCTAAGCCTAAGCCAAAAACCTTTGACTAAGCCTTTACTTAAAGCCTTAACCTTAAAAGAATTGCGGTGAGAGTATACAAGAGCCATCATTTTGGTCGTAAAATACTTCATCAGCTTTAACGCTTTTCAGTTTTAGTTGCACTGAATTCAGGAGCGAGATCAATGGCAAACACTGAACCGTTGATAGATGTACCGTTTAGGGGAGTAGCAAGAGTGGAGTCTGGGAAATCTGGATCCCACCTGTTCAACAAGATTGCGCAGTTATTCTCCCTCTTAATATTAAAGTTGCTTTGGTTCTACAGAATAGCTATTAGCATTAAGGATAACCGGGTTAGCAAATATTAGAAATAGTTCAACGAATGACTTATATGGCTCAAAATTTAACATTTTAGATGTTCGCCGCTGCGTTTCCACTGGCGCCATTCATTGCCTTGGTAGTTAATTTTATCGATCTACGGGTAGATGCAAGACGGCTGCTATGGTTCAATCGAAGGCCGGTTGGATTTATTTCGTCAGATATAGGTATGCATATTATAATACATGTTTATGTATATGGTACGTACTTGTTTCTCGCCCAAAAAAGTATCCTTCCTCGCACGACTGGATTATTAAAATAGGTTGAGGCGTGGACTTAGACTGAGCTTTAGTTTAAGTTTCAGCCGATTTTAATAATATATACAGTAGTGTTGTTTTGACCGATTATTTCGGTTAATCAACTTCAAGCACTTGACATTTTAGAGTGACAAGCTCATTCAAACTTTCTCGACATCAAAATGACAATTTTGTGACCTGAATATTGTAATATTCGCACTTCTACTTTTTCCCACAAGTTTAAGCCTAAGGTTACGAGTAACCGTCAGGCCCGTAACCAGCTCATGTTGCAAGTAAAGGTAATTTTTAGGAGGGACACGCAAAGATATCCATTGACTAACAAACGTACTTGAAACTTTGTAGTGAGGCCAAAAAATTTTCTTTGGGCTATCCTCCCTGTTTCCATCTGGTTACGGACCCAATAACCGTATCTCTAGCAGTATGTCTATGCCTACGTTATGCCAAAATCTGAATGTTTCGATACCACTTGGTAAAGTATGGAATTAGCAATTGTGTTACAGGATATTCTATATTTCAGGAATGTGGTTTCCTATAATACGGTTTGTCAATTTCTCCGGTATTGTGATTAACGCATTTCTTGTTGCATCTGGCACTGAATTGACGCAAACGATGACCAACGAAGAGCGTCTGACAACTATAATTGTTTTTGAAGTAAGGCACTGTATTCGTTGTCTACCAAACGTGTCGTTCGTATATATTTATTGGAAAATGTAGTAAATTTCAATAGTTAAGCTTTGGGTAGTTGTTTACGTTCCCTCCACAAAATGTTGCACCCACATATAATGACTCAATTAATAAAATGGGCTTATGTTCAGGCTGAGGTTTAGCTTAAGCCAAAATATATACTAAAACTTCTGCCTTCTAATAAATTAACCTGATTGTGGGGGAAAAGACTTAATGTACAAGTATTGAATGATAAAAACACTGCGGGAACTGAAAGTCTTGCCATCTTCAGCAAAAACTCTATCCGTGCCGGAAGCCGGTGCAGACGCACGTTAGGTTCGGCCAGGAAGTATGACTACTGTAGTGACCCGAATAAGAGGGGGACTGATATTTATTTTGCCCTTCCAGAGGGTACTACTTGTTATTCGGTTATGGGCTGTTGTTTATTTTAAATCCACATTCTTCCCCGCTTCGTTACTGATATATATCCGATAGTCCAATTATCCGTTGAATTAGACGTTTATTTGTCTTGTATCAAAGCCTTGAGCGATAGTGCAAGGTTATACTTAGGAATATAGTTTCAAAACTTAAGTATGCTTTAACGTATCGAACTCAACTTTATTTAGGTCTGGAGTTATTTACACACTACAATTAGGGACAATTGACATTTATGGACTCTAATTAAGGTTTAGAGACTCTATCCGCTTACGGACTTTTATTAAGGATATAGACTCCTATTGACTGGGACTCAAAATGGGGATCCCTCTTCTCGGGTTACTATAGTATTCCTGGTTAAATTTAACTGAAATGTGGTCCTCACCACTACACTACTCCTTCATCAGTGTTATAAACTCCAAAACTGCATACCGCTTTAGAAATAGTATATATGTCGCAGGCCAATCTGCTATTTTGATCAATCACTAATTGGCCTAGGCCAATCTATTATTTTGTATAATAGCACTTTGGCTTAGGCTGAACTGCTATTGAACTTATAGAACAGACAGATTTGATTATTTGATTAGACGTAATACCAATAACCAATCAGAGTTGGCTTTACATCACTGTTGTATTACTACATCTCACAATTGCTATTTGGAAAATCGTTAAAGGCTGTCGAACTGATTTTAGTCACCAAGATCAAATATTGTCTACCTTGATTTGCTTTTGTATGAAATGATTTGTACTTTATTTTTAGCATATCCTGTTTATCCTTGTATTTGTGATTGATATTGTGATTCCTGACATTCCGGCCGCAATTAGACAAGCAATGCGAAGAGTAAGTTCATTGATATCCATTTACGAACCTAATAAGCTCATGCCAAAGCCTAATAGTTTCAAATATGTACAAATAATAAGTCATACAGTTGGTTTGTTCAACTTGAATATTTTTGTTTAGCAACAATATCTGTTTTTCCGATTCAGCCAAAGTTTGGGCTGTGGGAGATTTTTTACTCTCTTCACAAATGAAAAGATGTAGAAAAACTTTCTTACACTTCTGTTCCGGCTGTCTTCTTTTAAATGTTATCTTGCTGTTCCGTCTGTGTTGTCCCAGTTGTCCTGCTGTTAAGGCTATCTAGTCTCAAGTTGTTTTGCTGTCCCGGTTGGCCTGCTGTCCCGGTTGTCCTACTCTCCCTGCTATTCTGCTATCCCAAATGTCCTGCTGTCTCGGCTGTCTTGTTATCCCGGCTGCCCTGCTGTCCCTAAGTTTCTGCTGACCCGTCTGTTTTGCTGTCCTGCTTTTCCGGCTTTCCAAGGACTTATGCTGTGTTTATGTTGAGCTTGATAAGCTACAAATATCTCTATCGTAAACGACTTCTTATTTGTTTCAGGAACGCTATCAAGTTAGCCGAGTACTGGACCAAGGAGTCTTACCTGCCGAATCACGCGCTGAATCTCAGAAGACCACAATAGAAGATATTGGCGACGGTAACGAAACCGAGTGGCAAAGTAACGCCATTGATATTGATTTTAAAAATACAACAGAAACGGGTATAGGAGGAAGTCTCAGGGCAAGCTCGAACAACTTGGCTGCAAACATGCATCGTCGTAGATCTGGATCATTACGAGGGCCTGTAGTTGATACGCATACATTGCAGCGAGTGTTGCCAAAGCATGAACAAGCCAGCAGTCAGCAATTCAAAGGCGAAGCGTCCACATCCAGTATTCCTGGATCGTGTCAAGATTCGAGCACAATTTCAGACGGTGAACAGGTCGTTGGTAACAGGCGAAAAAATACTGTTACTTCTAATGTTTAAATTTTTAAGTTCTGGCTGTGAACTGTCAATATTATTTAAGGTTTGTTGAAAATAAATATTTTAAACTCATTAAAAAGGTAATAATGCAATATTTACGCCTTGGAAAATTCGATTCTTGCCTGTTTGGTTGCAAACATGACATTTGTATGATTGTGACTCATAGTCGCATGCAGTGTTCTAGTTATGACATAGCGAGCGTTATGCCTATCGATTATTTCGAGGCAAGTAAATGCTCGAAAACTGCGTTTACCTTTCAACTTTAAATTGTAAACCTGAGCTTTAAGTTCAAACCTTAATTAAGTTATAAGCCAGCCTGTCATGTCGGCTAGATAAAAAATGTAATTAAGGGTTATGTTGGCTAGATAAAAAATGTAAGCTAGCTAAAAAATATAATTATGTGTCATGGTGGCGTTTTGCATAATTTGCAAGTCAAGTCAATGTATTTTCCATTTATCCAAATTTTTTTCACCGGTCTGAATCCTGCCTGGTACTGATATAGCCTTAGGGATCCGTCTTTTTGAATTTTTTATCATAAACGATTTCTAAATCTGGCCTCTAGTGTGTGCTAACGTGAAACAGCGTTATACGAGTAAATTTTGAACTCATTTAGAACATTTTTTGGTTTTGTTTTTGTATTGCCGCAACGCATACATTCTGCACTGAAAAATATGCATGCTCTTGAATCACAAACGAAATTATACTTTTAGCAACAGTTTTCCAAATTTTCCAGCACGTCCTGAGCAATTTATGAAATTAAAGAATGAACCAAGCAACGGCAAAAGACAAAGGTAAATACCAAACAATAAACGCAGATTAAATTCACTAGGATATTCACTCGAGGAATGTACCAAAATATTTTATTAAATGCGGCAAACATGCGCTAGAACAATAATTACAACATACAAACACTCTTAGATTACAGAAGCGTACAGTGAATAGATGATTCGCACAAATACAGCATTCAACAGATGGTTAAGCCAACAGTTGTGCAGACTGCATTAACTAAAATCACTGGAAACTTGAAAATTAGTTGCAAGCCATCGCAGCAACAGTATCTCGTTGGATAACTATTGGTCAATTTATTCTTCTTGTATGCTTGCTATTTTTTCAATTAAAAATATTTAGCAGATACTCGCTTATGATTACGATAGTTTCAAGCGCCACTGCACTTGCTATCTACTGTGTAAACCATTTGCTGCCGTGGCTTTGGCTAGCCTACACATATCAACCTTGACAGCATAACCGGTTTTAATTTTACAATAATTTATTTACCATGAAATCTGATTTGAAACCAGAATCCAATTCGGCAGTCGCCATTTGTTCGTAGCATTCAGTTCAAAATTATATATACGTAAAACCTCGAGCTACCAGTACATCATGTGTTCACAGGAAATCTTGCTATAACTCGACATTTGCGTAACAGAATCCACAAAGTGCGTTGCCGACCACCATATTTTGTGCCGGCGAGAGATAAATCTTAACTTCCATTGAATTCATTGTATAAATCAATATCTGCATTTTTTATGCATATATTTATTGTTAATGGTCCGAACGGCGAATGTTACTTTAAGGGGCGTAACAGTAGATTAAACTATCTACTAAAGTGTTAAAAAGCTGTAGATTAATTTGCAGCAAAACACATTTGTGCAATTATCCCGTAAAAATAATCTTTAAACATATTTTGTTTTTGAAATAATAATGAAAACGGCATACACAACACAAAATAGAGTAGCTAAGTCATTTGTATTACCGAGACAATGTTCTTTCGAATTTAAAAATACTTTTGAAATACACACCTTCAATCTACACTGAACCAGAAACCAAAAACGATTATGTCTCTTGCAGATTAAGTCAAAGGTTACGAAACTGAGCGGCACAAAGAATATGATGACTACTACAAGCATTGCGATATGATTGGTTGTGTGAGACCAACATATCGAAGCTACATTCACGCGTTACGAATTAAACAAAATTTCCACTTAATCTGGGAAAAAATGGCATAAACTACTGTTTGCCAACATGAAGATAGCACTAAGGGCATAGCCAATGAGGCCTTACGAGTCAACCTCTTTTATGACTTCTTTCGCTTTTAAGTAACACAAGAAACCATCTTCGAAATATTTATAGAACGCAACGTACTCCTTTCCAAAATTCTCGCTACGTCCGTGGCCGACATTCACATATTAGTGTAGGTCCTTTTTGACAAATGGAGGGTACCATAGCTTAAAACAAACGATTCCAACCATAACGCATCGGTAACATTTGCATACTTTGTGGTTTAAAAAATTTTCATTCATAACCAAATTATTAACGCCAAATGAGACAGAAAAACTTATCACAAACAACACATTCAGCCAAAAATACTGACATAACACGAGCTCATTAATGTGAGGTCGAAAACAAACCTAAGCGCACAATACAATAATTGCGGATTAAAGTTAAATGATATATACAAATATGTATAATACGATAAATAACATTGCAACGTCTGCAAGGCATATTTAGCATTATTATGGCTTTGGAAACGAACGTTAAACAATATTTATACGTATGACGGCCCGAATTAAAACGTGAAGTTAGAGGTTACATACAAATACTGGACCTTTCTGTGAAATAAATAATTCGGGATCCTTACAATATCATTAAAGCACACGTTTGTCTCGAAATGTTCATTTTGTAAGTTTTTGCATTATTGGGCTTCTTATTATGTAAATCGAAACTTTGAAAAATTTTAATTTTAAGGAATTAAGGCTTGGCCACATTAATTTAAATATTGTGTCTGTTTTATTGCGATCGGACAGACGGGTTCTTAGTTATATTCTGAGAAGTTACCATCTCATGTGAATAGGTTGCCGATTCGCGACGAAATTGTAGCAAAACAGCAAACGGTCTTTGGTACCACAAAAATCAAATTTTGTAAAAATTCAAAATTGGGCAATGAATGCTCTAACAAATTACTCATTAGAAATCGAATCGCGCTAAAAATTCAAATGCGTAACTGAGGGCAGAATAATGTTAAAGATCCAAAATAATCGCATGGAATCAAATAATACATACCATTTTTTGTTATGGACCGAGCTTTCAACAAAAACAGATGTAAAAATTACATTAACTAAATACAAAAAAATCTTGCATTCAATGAGTCAGAAACTCGAAACCAATAACACTAAGTAAATAGGTAAAATATCGCCTCCTTTTAAACAATCAACGTACAATTGCCAAATTAAACTACAATCTGTAACATTTCAAGGCACCAAATTTTCAAGCTAATAGCCAGAAGAAGGCCAAAGAGACCCAACATCCCGTTGAAAAATTTAGGCCCCTCATAAAAAGTTTAGCCACGCTTGTAAGTCGTGAGAAAATTGCCGCATGCACTTCATGAAATTTAAACTTCGACCCCTCGTGATGACCTGGCGTGGGGTCTGCAAATATTCCTTAAACCTAATTGATTTATACGTTCAAACAAAATGCATCACATATTCAGTTGATTTACGCTGCCAACTAACATGAGATTCATTAACAAAACAAACATAATACGTATAATTGATTTTCAGGCTTCATTAAAAAGCAATAATATGCAGTCAGTTACAGTGTTAACTGCAGCCTTTAACAGACTAGAGTTGTTCTAGGTTTGTCAGAACATCAATTGAAAATCCAGATACGTTTTGATTCGGTTGCCTAATTGACTCTTTGAGGAACCGGCTGAAAATGAGTAGTTGTAGAAACGACTTCTGGCAATTTGCCACCTGTCCGAGATCTAAAAACAATAAAAACAGTGCTAGTAACTAATATTGATTGTCCGGGGACAAAATCGCTAAAGGGTATTTGCACTATTTAGGGGAACAAAATATTAAGTTTATTCGCTGCGACGAATCTACATAATTTAATATTGCAAAAACGAACCATAAGAATATTAACAAACGCATTATTGGAAGCAT
Source organism: Enoplolaimus lenunculus (assembly GCA_030248215.1). Lineage (NCBI taxonomy): Eukaryota > Metazoa > Nematoda > Enoplea > Enoplida > Thoracostomopsidae > Enoplolaimus > Enoplolaimus lenunculus. The sequence goes on from JASANG010003958.1 coordinate 26,263, forward strand.
AATTACAACGCTTACCGTATCTGTCCCGCAAGCAATGGATTGATCGCATATAACCAGTCGTGAACTTCTTCATTGCTCATTGTTTGCATCAAGAACCCGCGATGACTGGTACACACAGAAAATGTATTCGGCACCTAAAAAAACTGCTTTCAAAGAATTACGCACTGATATTACAACGTACACTGGCCATTGCTAAGGGCTCAGCAAGAAGGGGATGTTTACGGGTAAACCCAAGCTTTGAGGTTTTTGTAAAGCTGTTTGTAAGAACTGTTTCAGTTCGTAACAGAAGAAACATCCATTCAAAATCTTTAAAGCAGACATGTACATAACCTCTTTCAAAATTCTGCAACAAGCGCACAGATTGAACGGTGCGCAAAAAATTCGACAACAATTATTAATAATAAACCGTATTATCCATTTTATTTCTACAACGAATATTGAGCAAAAAATCTGCGCAACATTCGTTTCAAAGTATAATATAAGGTTTAGTTACGTCATTTAGCTGTCACTTTTCAGATCAAATATAAAAAGTCATCTAATACTACCAGAAACGATGTCATTTGCTTACAAGTACTAGTAAACTTTCCGCGGTAAGTTCATTGTATCTCCAACCAAGCTTTTTGACGAACAATTTTAACACACTTAGAAATACAACTGTTATCCTTTTAAAATTTAATACTACCCAACCGCATCTGCCGTAGCGCGTACAGTCGCAGTAACCGCGAGCAGTTGAAATTGCTTTTGTGTGCGATTTCGTTCAAGAAACGAGCGATCGCTCGCAATCAGAACCGCTGTTTGGCGCTTTACCGTGATTGCACCTGACTGTGTCTAAGCCTGTACCTTTAACATGGCTTGCTGATCTTCAGAATACTCCACACGAGCATTAGCTAAATTGATGACACCGCGAATTACTGGATCTCGTTCATCGCGCATCAACAATATGTACGGCCGGCGCACAATCTAAAACAACAACAGCAAAGCTATTAGTAACACAGAGTTCATAAACAAAACTTATTAAAAATAGTGTGTGAATTTCTCGTTGCTTAGCAGAGTACACCAAAGAAAACCAGGCAATCAAAACCACTGTTCTTACGTAACGTAAAATTGCGCGGAATTCAAATGCTGCCAATTTGAATATAAACATTGCTAAAATATACAATGTAAAAAGAAGAATAATGGATGGAAGATTTAGATGATTTATTAACAATTATTGGTAGATAGTTCAAGTAATAATAATTACAACAAACAACCAATCCGAAACGTACCACCCAACGTTTAACCCATCCGTGCGTTTTCTCTTCTAAAAAGTTCATATAACCACGTTTTGACACAACTACACCAACGCGTTGTTCAACAACCTGCAACGTAAATTATTGTCTTTTTGTCAAAAACATAAATTAAAGCTTTTGCGCTACGGTAAGTAGTAAAATGAACTTACCAATCAGTAAAGGTAAAACATCAAATTAATAAGAAATCTAAGTTAACATAACTAGACCAGTGAAGTTTACGTATCTGAAAGTGTATGAGTTCAAATTCCGGCTTTCAGAACTGTAATTTTAAGAAAAGGAGATACTTCAGATATCTTAAATGCTTGACGTTTCAATTTGCAAAAAAGATATTCCAACTTATAAAAAGACGATTTTAAGAATCTCATTAGTTGCAATTAAATGAAACTTTCGACGCAAGCCTTAATACCTCGGGTAAAAACATAGCATTCATGTTGCAACTGCTCAGCGATTTCTTCATTGACGACGGTTCCTCAGGGCTCAGCAGAGCCCGAATATCGGAACTCGACCGTGATTTTTCTTTACTCGGCATTTCATGGAAACTTGTCGATTGAGCGAGTTTGGCACGGATTGAACTAAAAAATATATTAATGAACAAACACCCATGGCGCATTTTCTATCACGTAAAAATCATGTATTCAAAGTTTCGCGAAAAGTAACCACGACCCATTTTAATTAATGGCGCATTCAGAGGAGAGCCAAGGAGTCCATGGCCACATCAGCACTTTTATAGTTTCCCTTCTCCACACACTACACAAATTTTAAGGATTTTCAAACAATTCGTTTACTGAAACAGCAATAATGTTTGATAAAGTACTTTTGAACCGTTTTGCCGTATGAGGGCTGCTTAGAGCGAGAGGCTTGGGGCGGTAGCCCCATCCTACTTAGTGTCACTTCAAATCGTGGCGATTCAGGGGCGGCACATCAATACGAACTATACTTAGTCTCCGAAACTGTGAGGCGGGGAAACCAAAAAAGCGCCGCCCTTTCCGTTGACTTTGAAAATATTGCATTATGGCTACCTCCAATACAACGACTCCAAAAACACATATTTCTATTCATTCTTGAAGACAAAAAACTTTCGCGTAAACTATTTTAATTGACGACAACCTCCCAAAAGCGAAATCCTGGCACGCCGTGAGCTTCTGGCAAAATATTATTTCACAAAATACTTACTCGAGCAAGCTGTTCGGTTTCGGTGGCCCTCCGGCTGGCATCAGACCAGACTGTTCTGACAACTGACTGGACATCATTGATGGTGTGCCAGAATGATCCGATTCGTCAGACATACCCGTTTCATTAATCTTCTAAAAGCATTAACAATAATTTTGCCCGTATTGTTATAGATTCATGCACCATAGATTTTGACTACGATTTTTGTTGCTTATAATTTTTTACTCTATGCTTTAGTGCTTTTGGTTTAGATTATTTGAAAGGACTAATTTTAGCGTAAAACCGATATACCACAGCTAAAAGGAGCGTAATCATTAAAATCAATTACAAGTTAAACCAGTATTATTAGAACATGATAAAATTAACTTAATTCATCTTTGTTCGTACCTGAAGTCCAGAGCTAGCATTATTCGCATTTGTCGGAGTTTCTTTGTTCACCGGGATTCTAGTTTTGATTAGACGCAGGACCCGCGATACAGTGTTACGTTCGTTTTCAGTAAAATTAATCACCGCTGGAATTGGAAACTTTGGCTCTGTCGGTGTCACTGGTGTGATAAGCGCTTTCGGCTAAAAAAGTGACAGTAAAAGTATTACCACTGCTATGGTTCATCATATTTTGCAATAACAGCAACAACGGCAAGTTTACGTCTCCTGTCCCTAATGGAGGTGATACACGGAAAAGTTTACACCACCATGTCTACAGCTTAGTCTGTCTACGGTTTCCTACTCCTTGACTCAATTAGCTTGCATGTCTTGCTCAACAGATTGATGTTAATTCTTTCTCGATGGTGCAATAAAATTTATGCATAAAAACAGAATTACAATTAGAGAGTGTCCTGACCAAATCAAGCAATTAACGATTTTTTGCTCCAGAACGATATTGTCAGAATACCCTCAAAATATCGGCGTTAGTTGTATTATTTGAAGTAAATCTTCAAAATATCAACAAACCAAAAAACGACGAATAAGGCTCACACCGTGTGATAAGAATAATTTCAGTTTCTTTTTTTGAACAAATACTACAATCCATAATATGAATGTAAATTAATCACTAAAAGCATTATAGGTAGGAAAACAATAATCTGCTAATGGGTTCTAAAACAATTACCAAAACTTATTAATACAAAACAGCATGAACGCAAAATGTACTTACATCAGATTTATCAGCACCCTTTGCCTGCTTCAGTCGATTTCTCATACGCAAGAACAATCTAACACGCTCGACCTGTAAAGTTATTGTTGAAATAAGTTTTGAGCCAAAATTATGGTCACCAGAGAATCACGGCGCATTGTTACTTTTGCCCCAATTATAAATTTTTTTGCACAATTTGACTGCCAGAACCACACGTTTGCAAGCAGTACCAGACTAAACATTGACGTTAAATAAAAAAATTCTAATTAAACACTGTACTGTTTGTTACATCTTTTAGTGTTGTACTGCTATGAAGCAAATGTGGGTTATCGTTCAACATGACAAGAACTAATTTAAAGCATTTCACAAGTTTTAAATTTACTAGCTAAGTAATTAAAATTAACCTGTTCAAGACGCGTAAGTTTTTCTAACTCCCATTGATGATCAAATATAAGCGAATCACCACGTGGCCGCCAAGCGCCCAAGTTTTCTTCGCCACGAACATACGTTGATGAAGTATCCAGTACGCGTCGTTGGCGTCGTTGTGCACCTAAACCAATATCTGACATGTTACAATATTATAATAATCAAGCTAAATGAAATACATTTTATGATTATTTGTTGACATCAAATTTAATACACTCCTTAAAGTATCAGCCAAAACTCATTTATTGCGTTTAAAATATGACCTTAGCAAATCTTAAGAAAGCTGTAGTAAAAAAGCTTCATCGTTTATAGAAATTTGCCATCTTCAGAAATTTGGTTGGCCAAAAACACAACAGTCGCAGGGTACATTCTTTCATACACATAATTACGCAGTTGTACACTTTTATCTAAAAGAGTGATCGATAACGCTTGCTGTCACCCGTTGAGCGAAAAGATGTAGAACGGTTTATTTAATATTTTATATAATAGAGATACGCGAATAACCTGTGAAAAAAGCTCAAACAACTGATTACTACAATGCCACTGAATACGAGTAACAAACTTTGAATGTACACACCAATAGTGTTTACTCTAAATCTTAACACGGCTGAGGTAATTAACTGACTACCAACACATACTTAAAGAGTACAATACAGACGGAACTCAAATTACCACAATACATAACAGTACGAAAATAAAAAAACAAAAAAGGCTAAAATTGTACTGAAAGTTGAATCTTAAGACTACCTCAGTACAGGTCAGATTAAAATATTACAACTCTGTAGGCGAACGCCGCTTATGAACAGAGCATGTACGCTTATAAAGACCAAAGTTAAGATTGTGCAAAATACAAATTTGTAGTAATGCATACAGAGTCCATCCTTGAAAAATCCTGAATTTGATAGTTTTACGTATTTAATTCTTCGTTGCAAGCGTTGCAGTCAAATCCATTTACTGCAGTATTCAAATAGAAATAAAACATTGGAAAATGTGATTTAAAAATTATCGTATATCAACCGCGCAGTAAACCATCCCAAAAATTTTAACACCTTTCTAATTCAATATCACCAGATACTAAGGGTCAATATACAGACCATTTGCCCCATCTTATATTAAAATACCATAAAATGCTTCAGATCCACCACAATTTCGTTAATACGATAGACAATAAATTACTTACAACACCACAACACAACAATGCACGGGACGACACAGATACCTGGACTACCTGAATCGACAACTTCTTTGAGAACCAGTTCGTAAACGCCCGACACGCGATTATTTTCCGGATTGCGATAGCTGCCGCTCCAAAAACTTTTAAACGTTCTGCAAGAAAACGATTCAATTTTAATGGATATTTTAAATAGAACAACGATTTCTATAATACACTGAGAAAATGACCCGCTTGTAGAGACCTGACTTAAACTCTGTTTTGATTTAAGTCAAAACATCACTTAAGGTCTGTAGATTTGGCTTTAGTCAAAGGTTTTCGACAATAATTTCTACCTACCGAATTCTTTGACCTTACTAGAAAGGTGGTAATGTATTGAACTCCTGGTTCTAAGTTTACAATGAAACAAAAACTGCGATTCAGATCTGCGTATTAGTCAAGATTTTGAGTCAGAAGTCTACTTAAGTCATGTGTCTGCAACCCAGTCATTATCGCGTAAACTTTAAAGCCACCGACAAGCAGTCACGCTAAGCACAAAGGCCCAAAATTTGTTTAAATAAGGTATCACACAAATACTTACCTTGGTAATGATATCTTGCTATCACGTGCAAACAGCACCAGACATAGATCCTTTGTAATGACAGCAGGTTGGCAACAATTTTCGAGCTAGAACATAAAATATTAATTATTATGCACTATTATTAGTTGTATTCTTTCCAACTAGAAACGTTCGAGTACAAAACGCCCACAACATCATTACTAATCCTAGAAGTATGTATGTAACCTGGTGTAAACACGTTTTTACGGACCTGGCATTAACACCAACAATTATAATGTTCAAAGAATTAGTTGTAAAACTTGAGAGCAGCCAGGATTCTGGTTCAGAAGTGGCCAGCGGTGTAGGCAGGTGGAGAGCCACGGAAGCCACGCCCACAATGATTTTGAATATTTCCACATTTTTTCTGCCAGACTGATACTAAGAAGAAGAAGTTGCAGTTTGACTTAGTTTAAAATCCTCACTGTCTCTGACACTTATGGTTCTGACAAAATTATGTCGTAAACAAGACTGCCGTAAAGGGAATTGGCATCTCACTGAACCACAAAACACCTTCGACCGGTCGTATGGGAGCTGGGGCTCACAAGGTGTAGTTACGACCAGGGCGGCGTTGAACGTGAATATTAACATCTGACGTTGTGCGGCAATTTGAATACGATGACTCACATTAACGATCGGGGACGGATGACGACAGCAGTGACAAACTGCTTCGCACGAAGCGCAACGCGCAAAACTTTATAGTAGAAATTTTACCGATGTTGCAACCCCAAACCAAAATTCCGGCTATGGGGAAGGCCAAGACGATTACTTAAGTATTTTTACCAGCACATAGTAATATGATCATAAACACTGAAGAAATAGAAACTTTGCTTACCTCCATATAAGCAGATATGGTCATGTATACTGTTTCACCTGATGGTGTGATACGATTTAACAGTTGAGAATTGTGCAGCGAACTGTCCCATGCAGCTTCAAATTGATAAAAGATTCTGAAACAAAAGAAATGAACTTATATGACCAAATACCGGTTATTTTACAAAGCATAAGTTCTGTTTACGAATGAAATATTAGCATGATATAGCTATTATCACGACATTGTCTCAGATGACAATGCTGAAACGTCTAAAATAAAATCAAAACTTGGACATACAACTGGTATGAAATCGCAATCGAAAACTAAGAACTAAGAAAACTCTTACCTGTCTTCTTGATTGTATTCAATATAGTGACCTGGAAACAGTCCTAGTGACAACACATCGAGATCTTCAGCAGAGTATTCTGGAGTCGGTCTGATACGTCCTAAAAGCATAAACCGAAATAATAACTATTGCACGCAATTGAATAAGGAATGTGTATTTTTTCTTTCAGTAAATTGTACTTTACGGATAAAATATGCTCTTCAAAGTTTCTTCCCGCATATCAAAACACAATATTAACAGTATTTCCAAACTTCAAAAATGTTTTCTCAGTGATAAAAAGCACAACAGGATAGCCAGAATTTTAAAACAAGGAGTTGCGGAGGTCTATTATACTACGACCATCTGAAAAAATTTCAAAAATCCTGGACAAACATTCCGAAGGAGGGGGCTTGACTCCTTACCCTATCCTGGTTCTACGCATCTCATCACAAACCGGTAGATACAACACTATCAACCTACCAACCACAAGCTCTTCACAGTCACGCCAAACTAATTCTTCGCCTTTTTCGTGACAAAGAGTAATTTTGATTCGGCGCTGAATTCCTTGATGCAATAGGAAGACTCCGTGTGTTGGATGGCCGTCTCCATGATCTACGATTGCGGGCACATACCTAAACATGCTCGATATATAAGTAAACACCAGAATTTGTTATGAATATATAAGTTAAGTTATAATAAATTTATGTTACTTTAATAAAAATATACTACAGCCACGAACAAAATTATGTGCATGCGGTCGTTTCAGCCACAGACGAAGCGCGATTACTGCGCACTTAATTCTGTCTGTGAGTGTACATCTAAACAAATTTTTGAAACTTAATAGTATTTTAGACCACAGACTTAACAATATTTTCGGAACAAAACTCATTATGCATCCGATTCTGATTGTGTTCGAATTAATGACGATATTTAAATAATGTGACAAACTAACTGACTTCAAACACTGACTCATGAATCACCCATGTAAAAGGTAACAAATTTAGAATATTATAAATCTTAAAATAATGGCCTACGCTACTTACTCTCCGTTTGGAGCTAATTCACATATTTCAACCCAAACAAGCAAATCGAACCTTTGGCGAACATGATTCTGGCTAAAAATGAAACCCAAATCACAATTTTAACATTGAAAAGAGTTGTTACACCTAAAACAACAGTACTGTTGCTAAAACACCCAATTGCGTGCACACATCTATGAAATGTCGCGCCTGAGCACATTTAGTTAAGTTAACGCTCAGTTCGTCCAATATATTTAATAATCCAAGTAGTGTTCTACATAGATTTTACCAGTGCAAAGAATCATAACCATTTTCGTCGAAAAAACGGAACCTGTTCAAGTTTGAAGTTTATACTATGTACTATGATAGAACATTAACGTGACATGCAGCTACAAAAGAGACGAGAATTCATGAAAAAGTAAAAACAATACAGCCTGTTTATTACAAAAAATACTAAAAATGGTCAAACCTGGCAACCGACGACTGTACTGCCAATTTTTGCGATTTTACTGGTGTAGAGATCGGTATGTTTTGTGTAAATATTGATTTCGGTTGATGTTGAAAATTACTGCTAAAATCAAATAACTTTAACATGTTCAAAATAGGACAGTACACTGCTGACTTATCATCAAAAAACATCACCCCAGAATAATAGCGCACAAAAAAATGCTACCATTCGAGTAACCGTTCCCATCAGTCACCGAGCATTCATTTCGAACTACACGAATTAATACAACATTTGCTAATACCACTTCAACAAGTTTAAACAACTATCATACATCATTCATTGGTCAGAAAACTAAAACAAATAAAAACGTTCTTAAATTTTTAAATTTAAATACTTTTGGGATGGCAATGGACTGAGCCTAGCAGATCCATCAGCGCGATCATACACCGGTTGATGATGGCCGAACATTTCAAAAATGATCGGAAATCGATTCAAATACTGGACGAACGCTTTTGAGACGGTTACAGTAAGCTAAAATAAAATCCATTGAATGAATATATCAATATATTAGTTACATAGGTAAAACTCGTTCGGACATAAAACAAGCCGATACAAAAGACTAAAAATCTACCTGTTCTTGTTTTAACAAATCTGACAGTTATTTGATTTGAGCTTAAAGTGGAGATCAGCCCTTCGTGAAATTCTACCGGTAAAAGCGTATTGCATAACATGACAACAAAAACCATGTACACTTTAAGCAGACAGAAATGGTCTTAAGAGAAAGATAAATTGTACCGCTTACATTCTGTACATGATTAAAGTTTACGGACTTTTGCCAGAGTTCTTCACAGGTTCAGTTGAAAACGCTTCGTCGTGGCGATGCAAAAAGCTAAAATACAATGCATGAAGAAAATGCTAGTTAAATGACAATTTATTTAACAGTGTCATAATGTTGTCCCAGGCAAGATTACAATCAGATTTGTTAAGTAGCTTTACACTTCCTATACATTAGTAGAACGTAATATCCGTAACAAGGTGGTCCCACAGAGGGCAGAGTGGAAATTTCCCATTACTCTATTTCAAACAGAAAAAAATAGAAATTCAAGCCAAAAACACAAGAAGGGTTAATTGGTGTTTAGGATAAAATTTCAGAAACACACCAATAATTTTCGCTTAATCATCACTTTACTTGAATTGGCAAAATATGTCAAGATATTGACTTGAAAAATGTCGATGGCACGCACAACGGTGACACGGAATGTAGTAATTCTTCTGTAGGGACTTAAAGGCGGCGGAAAAATTACATTGTTTTTACTGTCGGCGTTACTACCTTCATTACCAGCTTCCGCTGTTCTCGTGATGGGGTTTACCTGCTGGCGCTTTTGAATCCGAATCTGTATAAGCAAAGCAAAGTAGCATTACCAAAGTTTGTTCTCACTTGACCAAAATTAAATTTAAGCTTACTACCGTGTAGGATATTTTCAAAACTATAAATTTGAAATCAAAATTGTACAGTATGCATTACTGTCCCGACAGCGTGGCTCATAAAGACGTCCAAGGACCAACTAAAATCAATTTCATTGCATTTGACAATCGCTGCATGCAACATAAAATGGCGAAGGCTAAGCCCTTAAAAATCTTTACTTTACCCAAGTCTTACCAAAGGCCTTAACATTAATCCAAATGTGGGCAAAGCGTAAAAGGCCGCTACATATATGGAACGCAAAATAGCCTTAGAAATGGAACAACTTTGTCGCTAACCCGAATCAGATGATACGCCTTCCACAACACGTTCTTCTGGAATGCTTTCAGAACTTGGAGTCGGATTGTCCTGTAAATACCAAAGCATGCAGATAAAGCAGTAAACTCCTGATTTTCAGCAGAACGATCACTGTCACCAATTTATAAATTAAGGCTTGTATGTATTTCGTGCGTGGACAAATAGAAATGAAAATTGAGTTGTGACGAAAAGGATACTCATTGCTGCAACGTCTAGAAATCTCTGTCCAACACGTTTCAACCTAGACAAAGGCATACTGCGAAATCCACCGTGTGCAGTAGTTTCAACCAACTTTTTTGCGTTTGCGTTTCAAAAAATCTTCCTCGCGGAAAATTCAGTTTTGCCGATCGATGCACGCCTGCTTCGTTCGTATCCAACGGCTGGTCGTCTTCACCTTACAACAAAATAATATTATAAACAAATGGCAGTCATGCGATTTCATTCATTTTAATTTTGTCTGCAGTC
>JASANG010001663.1:0-36844 GCA_030248215.1 Enoplolaimus lenunculus
ATAGTCCCCATAAAATGGGCAACATTTAGGACCAAAGTCTAGGACCAAAAAATTGTGTGGGATGAGTAAGTTGCATCGCTCCCTCTATAGACATCTTCGCCGTATCGTGGTGGGAAATTTGTTCCATAGTATCACTAGAATTATACGCTTACACTTCTTTTTGACGTCCATAGAATGTTCTTGCCCTCTTTGGTATACAGTTTCCGATTGCGAGGCAGGCAATGTTTTCTTAGATTAAAGGGTGTGTTTCACAAACGATTAAAACAAATATTTTTAAAATACAAGGCAAATATGTCTGAAATATATGACAAATATGTCTGAAATAAAACACTTGTTGTGCTGATTTTTGAGACATATGTGTCTTAGAAACGAGATTTGCTAGAAAAGCCGCCTTCACGATTTGTAGTTAAACTCAATAAAATTTCCTAATTTTACAACCTAAGATACGTCCAACACGTTAAACTTAGGTTGGGGAACCTGAGCGCAACCCGAAATATCTTTGAAATTTCATTATTATATACTCGCTTAAAAATTTAAACGGAGCAACTATTTTACAAACATTAAAACCAAAAAATAAACTTTTGAATATAACAGACAACTATTTCTTGATAGGCAGAAATTTGTTTCTTATAAATTGTATTTAAATAGTAATTTCTTGAATATAAAACATTTATGTTTTAATCATTTCAGACATAAATTTCAGAGCTGTTTAAGGTTATTTATGTCTGAAAGGCAAGACATTTGTCTTGAAAATTAAAGAAAGTAGGATTCTTGAAATTTGAAGACCATGTATTTTGTATGTAGGTATAGCTCAACCCTGAAGCTTTCTTTATCCGTAACCATGTTTGCATAAGTATAAAAATATACGGCCCATGCATAGAACAGGGCCGGATCGTTTTCGGGAGCGGCTTTAATAGAATCAGTTTAAGCTTTAGACTAATTGTTTTGCTTAGGCTTAGGATTAGGCTTAGGCTTGGATAGCTCATCGATACGCTTATGCTTAGGCTTAGCCGTAGCCTTAGGCTTAGGAATATGCTTATATTACTGTTCCGGCCCTGTTCTATACATGGGCCATATTATCGGGATATAAACAATTAAAGCACGAGTAATAAATACTGCACTCAAACATGATACAATTTGGCAGTATAGACAGTATTAAAGTTTTTCTATGCGTACCGGCTGAATTTTCAACGATACCTAAATGAATTGGTTTCTAATTTATTTCAGTATTATGTAAAATTTAACTAATTTCACACTGTAAGAATGTAATCGGCTTAAAAATACAAAAATATAACAGTTGTCGCAAGAATATCGGCAGCAATGACCATCTGTAAACTACATATTAGATATCTTTCGAGACGTACCGGTCGCTTATAGTGCGTAAGGTTTGTTATGTTGTGTTTAGTTCTAAATTAATAAGCAAAGTGGATAATTATAGTTTTGTTTGCGCACCGATACAATACTTGCCGTTTACTCCATGACGAAATGACCTGGAGCAATGCTAAAACGTGTTATAACAGCCATTATTGCATTTTTAAAGCTAACAATTAAAAACTAATATAACGGCCAATGAATAGAATAGGGCCGTAACAGTAGTATACGCATATTCCTAAGCATAGAGCGTAAAAATGACTTTATACCTCAGCTTAAGCCTAAATGTAACCTAAGCGTAAGCGTAAGCTTAAGTAAAAAGTATATGTAAAGCTTAAGCTTACGCTATGGCAATCCCGGAAAGAAACGTTCCGCCCTGGTCTTGACATGAACTACAGTTTTATCCGAAACAAAATTTAGTCAAAATCAAAATTCAATTTTTGCTTTTCGAAACCAAAATCGTAAGTTCGTCGCAGGTTTGCAAACGATAACATCGAATTATCGTAATGTTAATCACGTGAACGCGTTGCATCTCTCCTGCTATGCTTATTAAAAAGACAAAACTAAAAATTTGAACGAATTTAATTGCAATATCTGCCTAAAATAGTTAGCATTTCACTATATTAAACAGCAGCGACCCATGCTATGATCACGGGAGAACGTTTTTCTGTGACAGGCTAAAAGAGACTAAGCTTAAAGCTTTCGAGTAATTTTTCTTTTGCTTAGGTTTACGCTTATATTTAGGTGTAAGCTCATTCTTACACTTAGGCTTAGCTTATGCTTAGAAGTATGCTTATACCACTGTTCCGCCCGCGTTCTATTCCTTTGGCAACAGGAGCTATAAATTGAACACCTCAACGTACTCGAGTTTGAATATTTCAGCGAAATGAAAGAAAGAATTAAAGTTCTATTGCGCAGTGCGAGACGTTTTGCATATTTCATAGATAAGTAATCATAATTGCAATATATTTGTGTAAATTGCAAAATTGTTCTCTAATATAAAATTTTGATAATCTACAAGAATATTGATTTTTGTATTTATTAACGTGCATTTGTGCATGTAAGTCTGAGTGGGAACCGGGACTTCAAACCTTTCAACTAAGCAGCAGGAAAAGCGGCTTATGGGTGGTTTCGAGCTAGCGACTTTCATCGTACACTGTTAGCACTGCGCCACGTAGCCAGCCGGTCCAACTGCTTCTGTCGTCTACTATATGTCGACCGTATGCAGCTAGCAAGCACAATATATAATGCACAAAATTGCATGTGCACATACTGGACAAGCATGTCTCACATACTTACAGTGTATTTTAACTACTGTAGCATGGAATTCATCCTATGAATGTTGATGAGATTTAAATGGTAAGTTGCTTATTGATCACTCAATCTACAAGGAACCCTATGACTAAATACTAAAAATGGGAACTATATTAATTAAAACTGAATATTTGGCAACAAAGCATAAATATCAACCAGAGCCGAAGCCGGATAATAAATTTAAATTTAATATTAGATTGCATTTAGATATCAGAACGTAGCTTACAAATTTTCCTTCCGTGGCTTAACGTACCCAAAGTGTTTACATGACAAAGTTTAACATCTCACACCAATGCATTTTTAACATTTTAACACTTTAAAATTATACTATTCGATGTTTTTGTAGCGTTTCGTTCAGTGGCAATATTCATTTGGCTCATGTTCCCTGTAACCCTCTCATGCATAATGTACCAAAATGGGTACGCACACATTGTCTGTTTGTATGTTTAATATATATCATCCCGCTTAAATTATCATAATGGACCCAAATGGCAACAGGTATGTTCTATAAAAATCATAACAAATCGAAAGCACATAGCTAGCAATCGTTGTACGCAGGCAGTGAACGTATCTGCAGTTTACTACATAGCTGGTAGAAATTTTGTGCAGGCTGCTGTGATTCAATCAAAGCACACAGGAACCAAACAAAAAAACTAGGGATATAGACAAGCCAAATTAGCTTATTATAACTCGTTTTTCTCGAGGGAATCATTGCACCACAAGGTGGGATGATTCGAAATTTTGTGTCCAAATGGGCACTTTATGTCAAAGAATGGAAATTACTCTGATAACATAAATTTTATGACGTGGACACCTAAAGCTGACTGACCAGTAGGTATATGTCGTTGTTTAAAGTTTTAAGTATGAAACTTTATAGAATTGCTAATTCTATTATGCCGAAAGGCATAGAATCCGAAGCATCTGAATCAGATAGTGACTCGGATTACGTGAATTCGAGTAGTGAAAAGTATTCTGTTGAAATAGACGAAATGCTGGACATTCCTGTAACAACTGGTAATAATGCTGAATAATTTTCATTTGAAGTTACCGTCAGCAAGTCGACGAATGCGTCTGAAAGCCGCAATTTTGACGCAGATATTGAGGGAGTGAAGGTTGTAGGCGAACCTGCACCGAAGCGCAAGCGCGAAACTACCCTATTGACGTGCGAACGATACTTTTAGGTGGCGTAAGCACAACATTAATCTCCCGCAGATACCGAACTTTAGTTCCGAAGAAACCGCATAGGTATGGATTCAAAATTTTCTCGAGATCCGGTGTACCAGGTATGATTTATGACTTTTTGCCATATCAAGGACCAGTGGAATCTCATCCTAGTTTTCGAAACTACGGTCTTGGTGGTAATATAGTGTTAAACTTGGTGCAACCGCTTTTGAATCAGGGTGGGTATCGGCTTTACTGCGGTAACTACTTTATTTCGATTGAGCTTGTTCAGGAGTTAAAGCAACAAAATGTGTTATATGTAGGAACCATAAACCCTGCTAGAATGCGGGGACGTCCTTTAGATGGTGGTGATGTGCTGAAAAAGGCGGCCGCGAATCGTCTTCATTTGCAATTGATGCTAATTGTAGGGTTATTGTTGGAAAATGGTTTGATAATAAGCCGGTATGATATTTGTGAACTTACTATATTGGGTGTGAACCTGCTGGTAAAATTTCCCGCTGGCATTCGTAACAGCGCCAGCGAGCAGATATTCCATGTTCAGCTATAGTTTTCGAGAATAATGCGTGCATGGAGGAGTAGATCTTAGTGGTATGCTCATAGAACTATATCGCATTAATCACCGAAGCGAAAAGATTTATATGCAAGTGGTTTTTTGGGTATTTGGCAGCGCAGTGTCAAATGCATGGCTTCTTTACCGCAGACACTGTAAGCAATTGCAAGCTGATGCAAAGCGCGTTCTACCATTATATTCATTTATACTCGAAGTGGCGGCTGGTATGGTATGATTCGATGCGAATCGCAGCTGCAAGAAAATTCCAGCAGTGATGGCCCACAAAGACGCCGAAAGCGTCCTTCAAAAGAGCACTCGTATGCAGATTGCAGTGGGGATGTTTCTAATGAGAGAGCTATGTCAGAAGAGTCTTTTGGTCCGAAAAAATCTGCTCCGGCTCAGCGACCTGACAGCGACGTCAGGGATGACTGCATAAATCACTGGCCAGAGAAATGTAGTCGTGGGAGGTACGCTGAATGTTTGACTGGTCGTGTCCGAACGAAATGCGAAAAATGCAATGTGCGACTTGTATTACTGGCGACCGTAATTGTTTCAAAGATTTCCACAAATAATTGTTTTGTTTAATTTACATATGCTTTGGTTTTGGAATAATTATAGTTGTTGAGCTGAATTTTGTATTTGTTTAGAGCTTTCACGTCGCAGAAAATTAGAAATTTTTGCTGTTCTGGCTCGCGATAAAAATTGCAAATCAACGTGTATACAGTATTACTTGAAGTTATACAGCGAAAGCTAGTTGAATTAAACTGGCAAGTAATTATTTTATAAAGAGAATAAGCATTCATTTGTGTTCGAAAGCATCTAATAGCATCCATCTTTGAATTTACATGTGAGTCATACAATTCTATCATTACTATTTCTGTTATTAATAAACATTATACAGCGTTCAGACATTTGTGGTGCCAAAGCATTCGGTACATGAGCGGAAGTAATAGAAATAAGTCCAGAAGTTTGCCTATTTCATAATTTTGATGTACATTAGTGGTGACCGGCCTCCCTCATATTAGGCCCACTTGGGAACGTAGAGTAATTTGTTAAAGTTGGTTTCATTCGGAAATCAGTGACCAAACAACATCAGCTTTGACTTTATATACATCATCAAAGGATCAAAGGTCAAAACAAAAAACCGAATGACCACAACATCAGTCTATGTCGTGTCAAAGCTACGATGGATGTGCTTAAAAATTGCACATGTAACGCAAGTGATAATCTTTTTGGTCTATATTCGAAACAGCCAAATCACGGCGCTGTAGAGGAAAACTGTCGTTATAAGTAAAATATCTATACATTCTTAAAATATCTTGTAGTGAATGCTTGCAGTTTATTTAAATAAATGTTAACTTGGAACTGGTAGCCGAATTTGCTAATATGCAAAGTTGAGGTTAGCATTAGACATTGCGGAATTACTAAAAATAGCCAGTACTTTTGAGTTGTTTTTGTTGATATTTTTGTCCTACCGTTTATAGTGACGGCTTAATGATTATATTAATGTATTTTGTAGATCTGATATGGACTTTATCATAATCCACGCTGCACGCTAACCGCCAGTAATCGTGGGTCGGATAAGAAGATGTTGTTGACGCTGGTAAACTCGTTGGTATAGAATTCGAAGAGCGAGTACAAATTTCTGATTTTTACCCACGTGGAATTTGTGTACAAACGACAAACACATGGGCATATTACTATGTTAGCTTGGTGTAAATGAATACTCTGGAAAATAATTCACAGCTATATTTTCAGTGAGTTAATTGCAGCTGCAAGTACTTCGGTGCTGTTTTGCGACAGAACATCGCGTTCAAGTTGTGTTGCAAACACTTATACTTGTGATTAGAGCTTTATACTTTTCCTGGCTGGTGATTAGTGTCCGGAAATTATATCCGTGTAGTTTGTTTATCAATTAGCTATATAACTCCTTAATATTACAGAAGACGAAATGCAACAGCACTTGCGAAACAATAAGTGTTGCTCATATTTTCAATTTGGAGTCATAATGAATACTTAAAAGCTATGTTAATTGTAAAGCACACACTGTAAATTTCAGTGAGTTGATTTTAACTCAGAATGCGTTGAACCACTCAGTGCTAGTTAGGACTATCAGAAATCAAGATTTTGAGTTGATTCAGTTCATTCTGAGTTAATTTATCAACTAACCCAGAGTCAACTCAACTCATAGTGAGATTCAACTCAACTTAGAGCGAGTTAATGTTTACTGATATCAAGAATGCTTAATACAAGAGTGTGCAACTCTTGGGGCTCCGCATGGTATAAAATATACCACCGGGCATTGCGTTTTTGAAAGACCCTGTCTTGTTCACAGGGGAGGTCGCTATCACATGAATACCCGGGGGAGCATGTTTGAAGCCGCATAACTAATGTGTCATGGTTCGCACCGGTTGTACCCCCTCAAAATAAAGGGGGTAGGGCAAAAAGCATCGCGTGCCGGACACATTCTTTTCTACGCAGAATGTACCCAGTTGCATACTCTTGTTGATGTATGCATCATCCACTCTTGCTGATATTAACAGAAATAACCAACTCGCTAAGTTGAATTGATTAATCAACTCATTGGAATTTACAGTGTATGTTGCTATGTTGTGTCCTACTGAACAGATAATTTTTGTTTTCAATCGGTGAATTTTTTGTTTAAAAAATGTGTGCTTTAACTTAAAACATTTATCATTTTTATATATTTTGTCTTGTATAAATTCAATATAATTATTCAATTTGATAAATATACATGCCATGACTGACTGTAGAATCCTTATCTCAGTTAATCGAGGTTGTTTACATAAAATTGTAATTATTTTTCAAAAGACGACGAAAAGTGATAGCCATTAACTTTAAAAGTGAAAAGTTTATAATTTTTTTAACTCAATCACAATTGTTAACAGCGACTGAATGATACATATCATTTTGTAACGTTTCTATAGTTTAATCAAAATAATAAAAAAATTTCCATTTTTTCATTAATAAACAGTCGACTTGAAGTAGTTTGAATTTACTTTAGGTGATTTTTTATCTGCCCTGGCGTCGTTTTTTGTGACCAACTTTTATGTGCAATAAAAAATCTTAACATTTCAAGGGGAAATTTTGAAAAAAGGCAAAGCCTTGTTTTCGTTGCAGGCTATAACACTGCGTCAGGGGGCTGATGTATTATACTGAAATACTGCTTTTAACTATGAAATTAATTAAATTATAAAGAGTCATAGATTACAAATAGCTATTTTTTTACATTTGCTAATGAAATATTGCCAAATTTAACAGAAAACGACGCTGTTTTGCTCAGGTTACCTTATCTGGTTTAATTCCACAATCCGAAAATGCTAAAATATAATATGAGATGACAACTCTGACTATGAGAGGCATATCAAAATTCAAAATTGTGGATTGGCCCAACTTAGTCTGAGTTAACAGATCTACTCACGCGGATATCAAATCAACAGAGAGTGAAAATCAACTGAACTCATAGTTAGCGAATTTTTACTATTATGACTCTGAAATAACGAACTCGCTAGATGAGTTGATTATTCAACTCATTATAATTTACAGTGCAGCTGGTGCAATGCATCCCTTTGCAATTGAAAATCTTGTAGTTCAAAATTCAAAATTTGTTCAAAAATTAAACTTGAAATAAACGCGTTTTTTTAATTTACGAAAAATATGTGTCTTTATGCATGGTCTTAGATGAAATTTAGACAATTTAACTGTATGAATTGTGCTCATAAAAATTTGTCATCAGCTGCACGAAATTACTCTTAATCTATAAGTACTCTCTACTGAGTGTTTTGAACCAAAGATTTAAAAATTAGATACTGAAAAATGTAAAATTTTTTATTTCATTCAAAAGTCAATTTTTGTCCCGGTTATGTGGTGTGTCACTGTTGAGTTGCCATTGGCAGATTTTTATCTGTTTTAGCGTCTTTTTTAAATACGGCGTACAAATGCGGATTTTTAAGTGCAATAAAAAGGCATCGTATAAATTAAGAGTCAAGGTTAAAAACAACATACAATTGGCTTTTAATTTATTTTGCTTCAGGTGTTGCAGAATTGCAATTACTGTTTATTGTTTATGAAAACGACTGAAATGTATTGAAAAATCTACGCGGCTTGGTGTCTTAATTTTTTGAATTTTGCAATTTTATACGGCGACTATTTTGAGTTTTATTGCGCAAATCCGTATATTTATTTATTCACCAGCAACAGGATTTTAGCGTAGATATGTAATTATTTAAAATGTGTGTTGAAAAATCTGTTTAAAGTTGTATTAATATCACAGCGCGATTCAATTTGGCATTTAATTTTTAATTCAAACGCATGTTCGAGTTATACTGACTCGTTCAATTCGACGGTAATAGGTTCATTGCAAAAACTTATTTTTGATAGATTTTTCTATCATTGCTTTAACATTCAGTGCTTCCAAAAAACTAAATACCAAAATTCGAGTCAAAGGCAAAACTGTAAAAAACGGCAATAATTGTGTCAACAAAATTCTACGAACTATTTAAAGAAACGATTTATACGTTTAGCAACACAGTTATGTCTCAATGGAAAACATTTTACAATTTGTGTTCCATTATCAGGTCCATGTAAACGTCGAGGGCGAAACGTTTTTCTGCGGGACTGCAATGTAGTAAGCTTAAGCTTTATACTATATTTTTACCTTAGGTTTAGGCTTAGGCTAAGCTATGAGCTCATTCTCACGCTTAGGTTTAGGCTTATGCTTTAGGAATATGTTTATACCACTGTAACGGCCCTGTTCAATACATCGGCCCATATTATAAACTTGGAGTAGCAACCGCTTGGACTATGATTGCATTTAACCTTAGTATTCAAGCATTTTGACTCGTTGTTACTTATTTCTACGCAGCGTTTCAGCTTTAATTGCTAAACACATGCTTTTAGACTGTGCCAGACCGAAGAATTACCACTATTTCATTTTGAAACACTGAAAAAATAACTTACTTTTTCTTTAAGGTTGTCACAAATGTATTCTTTGTTTCAGTTCAAATAACGTGTAGCGGAACGTTACTAGAACTGCAAATTAGCGCTAAATGTTATTTCAGCTGAATACATCTTATAAACAATGATATCGTTTAATAAAATAATAACAATGTGTAAATGCTGTTGTACTCTAAAACTAACTTTGGCCATTATTCTTGTAGGAATGGTAAGTTGTTAACCCACTGTCGAGGTTAGCACTCCCTTACCCCCTCCCTCACCATTAGGTGCGGTCCTTTTTGGGACGTCACACCGATTGACCAAACCAATATTTTGAACAAAGCTGTAAAATCAAACCGGTGATTTTATATTTAATGGCATGGAATCACTTGACTGCATCCAGGGCACCCAGTGATCGGAACCGGGTGGGGTATTGAGGCGTATCCTCGGTGTGTATGGTACAAATAAAATATTGTGAGTATGATTTTGGCAATATACCAGGTTAAATTGAGAAGTATTATAATTTTAACTTTAATACAAGTTTGCTGAGCGTTCAAATCCAAAGTTTTCCAGATTGTTGCACTTACGAGGCACGTTTAATTTTGTAACACTCTTCAGATAGTCACAGTTGTCCAAAGCTTAACCAATAGTATAACATTATACAAATTTAGCTGATTTTTTCTAAACTTAAATCAGCTTTCAAGTTCCGAATCAAACTCAACCCTTTCGACTGGAAGGAGTTTAGTGACAATGAACGATTACAATTGTAAGCTTAAAACGTTGAGCGTTAACGCCTAAAAATACACAAACGGAAATCAACTATTGTTTTCGAGGTTGGTCAGTTTTTTCAAGTGTTGTAGTGGTAGATCGGAAGGGATTGGCACGCGTCTGTATTTGCGGTAACAGTAATATCTAATTTTAGATCAACGCAGTACGCATTGAAAAAGAAATCGTCAGTCACAATCCGATCAGTATGGACGAATTTGAAAATGTTAAATTGATCCTTGCCAACTTAACCGAACTTGCCCAGAAAATGCATTATGGGGGTATTGTTAATGTAAGCGGTTAAATATAACACAGGGGGGGTGCATGTGCGACGACAGCCATATTGAAACATTTGGAAGATAGTTTTGTGTTGTGTGTATTATTTGACGTGCACAGTTTGCGTTGAGTTGCTCAAATTTACTCGACTTGGAAAAGTTAGAAAATCTTGTGAATAAATTTCATGTGCAGTAATGATTATATTTTAGCAACGACGAATTTTGTTTCGTTGTGGTTGTCAACTTATGTTCAACACAAAATGACACAGGAACATTTTATGCCAGTCTTATTTTTTAGATAAAATAGACTGAAGAAGTTTTACCGCAAATGGCTTGCAGTAAAACTAATCTTATAGCACGTTCGTAGCTAGGTCACCTTGCTAGAGGGGGCTAAAACATTTTAGGAGGGACGTACGAGGATTTCAATGACTTACGAGCGAGTTTGTAATATCTGTAGAGGGGGGCAAAATTGTTCCAGGAGGGCTAAACACCCCTGCCGGCCGCTGGCTATGGTCCCTAATCTAGTCGATATTTTGATATCCTTGTATACACGGCAGGTAGAGGCGGAGCAAAAATTTTCTGACGGGTCGGGCTGGCAAATGTTATGAAACGCTAAAACTGCAAGGTAGCGACCCGATCATTTTATCACCAAAAAATTAACTATGAGAAAAAATGCAAGGTTTTATCACAAAAATATTTCGGACCGTAAAAATTGTATGTTTTTACAAAAAAATTTTCTCAAAAGCAAAATTGTAAAGTACTTCGGACCGTACCAGTTTATCGCAAAAAATTTTCTGGGGGGCGTACAGCCCCCCGCCCCTCTCTGGATCCGCTAGTGATTGCGAGTAAAGTATATTAACGCAGATTCGGTTTCTTGACTATATCATTTGAACATATTTACTAGAACAGTATCACGGACACGGCTACTACGCAGAATCAGTCGATGACTCAAGTAGTGAAGAACGCAACAACCCTAACTCAGATCAGTAACCGTCAACCGGTTTCCCAATCAAGTTCGTCGTCTGTTATCTCATCATTTCAATCGTTATCTCAGTATTTATTTGAAGGCAAGTTGAAATGCGGCTATATTTCGTTCAACTGACTCAGACTGCATGAGTAGGAACAGCAAATTTGTAGGTTGCGTAATTTTTTTATTTATTTCGCAAATATACTATTATGTTTTTTGTTTTATACAAAATATACCTGGTTGTTCGCAATCGCTACACAAGCACTCAATGCTGTGCTGGAGTGTGTTATAGTGCAATCCAAAGTTCCAGGGTGGGAATCCTTGCGATGATCAAAATATTTTTTAAATTTTGATGCCATTTTTTGGTTTAAAATCTTGTTGGGAGCGCCTCGTTGGGGTGGAGTCCTTATTAAGATTGAAATGGTCGCTGCTCCGGCCCTCCGGCACTGTCAACTCTTTTTGTCTCATTTAATACTTGCAAGGTAGAATTGAATTTTTACAAAACGATCATATCAGAAACGAGAAATGTGATTCTATGAACGGTTTTTTATTCCAAAAACAGTCCAAATATTCTAGTTTTGTCTCATCGAATCGGTATGGTTGTGACACCGGTAAGCCAACGTGCGAATTGCTGACTTGGCTAACCATATTGGCGATATGGCTTCTGAATTGGTGCCGTGGCAGCGATATATACAACTTTTTAGACAGTTAAATAGTAGCGTTGCGATAGTTAGCGTTCCTCGTTCCAGACGTTCGAGTTCAAAACCCAGCCTGAAATTGGAAAGAATAAATTCATGCGGAATACTGTTAACACACACTGTAAATTCAAATGAGTTGTTTTTAACTCAGAATGAGTTGAATCCACTCAGAAGGCTGAGCTCTGAATTAGGTCTTTCAGAACTCAAAATCCTGAATTGAATAAAATCATTCAGAGCTAAAATTAATCAGCTCATCCGGAATTAAATCATCTCATAGCGAGTTAATATTTACTGTTATTAACTCAGAAATAACCAGAAATGACTAATTCGCTCTCTGAGTTGATTAATCATCTCAGCAGAATTTGCAGTGCAAAAACCTTTTATTTACTTCGTAAAGCCATCGTATTCTCAAACACAATTATGTTGAATTTTGTCACATTTCATGACATAAAATTTGGCTCAAGCGTGATTGAAACAAAAAACATCAGTAACTGTCAGTAATTACCACCAACGTTTTCTACCACATACACTTTAAATTCGTATGCGTTAATTAATCTACTCAGAAGGTGAATTTGTTTATATCTGGTCATTTCTGCGTTAATAACGATAAATATTATCTTACTGAGTTGATTTAAACAAGAGTCGATAATGAATTTTTACAAGAGTGTGCAACTGCGTACATTCTGTGTATGAAAGAATGCACCCAGCACGCGTTGCATTACTGGCCTACACTTCTTTATTCAGGCGAGGGGTGAAATTGGCACAAATAGAAAAAATACATAAAATGCTAATGGAAAAAGTGTACCATTCATAGTCTTACGCGAAATCAGACAGTTGTACACTCTTGTCCAAGGGTGATCATCCACTCTTGAGTTAACTCAATCTGAATTAATTAAGCAACACCCTTAATAAAAGCAACTCAGAATGAGTTATTTTTACTGTTATTACCTCACAAATTACACATAATTAAAAATTTTTTTGAGTTGATTAATCAAATCGTTGGAATTTACAGTGTGCGTTTTTTAGGAATATAATCAAAATTAAAACTTCTCCCTGACAAAATATTTTATATTTGAAACTTTAAGACAAAAAATATTCAGATTACAATAATGTCTGTTTCCTTATTCATAAAACCCATTCACAATTGCAAGTTTTTGCAACGAGAACTTGTCGCAGCAAATTGCAGCTGCAGTTCTTCCAAAATACCTTTACAATGCTTGCTGAATGTCTCAGATGCAAGCTTTCGTTGCAAAAACTTGCACATTGAAATATGTGGCTTAACATTACACTGTAAATTCCAATGAGTTGATTAATCAATTCAACTAGCGAGTTGGTTATTTCTGAGTTAATAACAGTAAACTTTAACTCACCCTGAGTTGAGTTTATTATCACTCTGAGTTGAGTTGACTCTGGGTGAGTTGATTAATTAACTCAGAATGAATTGAATCAACTCAAAATTCTGAGTTCTGATAGTCCTAACTCAGTCTGAGTGATTCAACTCATTCTGAGTTAAAATTAACTCACTGAAATTTACAGTGTAAATTCATGGTCTTTCAGACGAACCAGCTGTTTTCAGGTGATATTATTCTTACTGCGAAACAAGCTGAAACTATTTTAACCACAGCCCACATTGCCGAACAACATTACAAACGTAAACGTCTTGAAAAGTATCGATCTTCAAAAGCGCACTGTGATTACTGTAGCCAAAAACGACGCAATCCAAAACGAACAAAACGAAAAATGATAAGCGATCCGTTGGCAAAATGGTTCCGGTTTCCGATTGTGTACGGTTTTGATGACAAATTAAGTACGAATACTGCGAATATAGGCAAAGTGTCAAATGGGCAGTGATGCGGGACTTAAATATGCTGTAGTGAACGAAATAAGAGAGCGTCAGCAAGATGGAAGTGCATATTTTGAGTCCAAATCAATAGGAGTCTGTATCCCTAATTAGACACCGTTAGTCCAGATGCGCACGGTTTTGATGAAAAATTAAGCACGAATACTGCGAACATAGACAAAGTGTCAAATGCACACAAAAAAGTATTTCTGAGTTTATTCAGAAAAGTATTTTCTGTGGCAAATCTGAAAAGTTTTTCCGATATTTAAGACAATTTTTCTAAAAATAACTGGAAAACATTAATTTTCAGACTTTATTTAAAAAAAATTTTGCAAACTTTTCTGTGATAACAGGAATACTTTTCAGGAGCACCTTGCTAATTATAATTCTTAAATGTAAGAAATTTTTTCTTAAATATCAGAAATGTTATTTTGAGTGTGGGCAGTGATGCGATACTTAAAATACTGTAGTGACCAAAAATAAGTGGGGGTAGTAAGGTGGAAGTACCTATTTTGAGTCCAATCTAATAGAAGTCTTTCCCCTTTTATTTGAGTCACTCCCGAACTAATTCCAATACGAAATTTGGCGTCAGTACACTGTCTTAAAAGTACCTGATTTAAAAAATGAAATGTCGCAAAGTATTTTTAGGACCATTGGTTGACAACTAAAATGATACATTTTTGAAATATTTTTCGCTAAATCGCTATGCAAACTTGTGACTTTAGGCATTTCTTAATGACAACTTAAGGTGCAAAATCTATTTGGTGGCGTCTGGCATTTTTTTAAAAATTATTGTGCCGGATGTCGCCTTGAGGCGGCATGCAATGGCATTCGGAGTATTGCACTACCCTTAATTTGCAGTAGCCTTGCGTCAAAAATCAATCGTCATAACAGAAGAGGCGTTCGCTACGGCTTTGTGGCAACTGGCATACTCATGGCTAAGAGAATTATGAAATGACTGAAACTAAGCATCATTCAACTAATTTTTATCAAAATAAAAAGCGAAAACGTTACTGATTCGCTGTTTTGGCTATTAATGTCACTTTTTCAAAGTATTAAAGTGCATTTCTGTTTTTATCTGTTTATATCGCGAAACTTTGTTGTTTCCACAAGTGTTCTTAGCGTCTTAAACGCAGAGAATTTTAAGTTTAGTGCATAGTTCACGAATCAGAGTTACAAGCTTTGTAAAACGGCCATTCTTGATTATGTAATGAGCAATAAGCAGCTTCAACTATTTATTATATTCGACCTAAGAATGTAATCATTATCTTGATAAACAACGAGCATTTATGCAATCACTCGATTCTATGGCGTAAATATGATTTAAAACTTAGTTGAAACCAGTACCAGAATACTTAACAAAAGGTAAATTTGAAATATAGGGTTTTCACTAAAAATACTAAAATAGAAATTATAATGAAAAATTTTAATGAAAAATTTTAATGAAAAAATTTTCAGGCGAAAGTCGTCGAACCAATATAAACAAAGCAATTAATTTTTGGCGAAATCATACTTGTATTCCATTTGTTTACGCCGAACCTTTGCCTCGATCGAGCGGAGATTTTATTAAATTTTTCAAAGGCCAAGGGTAAATGCAGACGTTTATATTTTCAATCCTGTACAGCGATGGTGTAATAAACAAATGATTAGAATTCAGTATATATTTGCTGAGATGGATTTTATAAAATCTAAAGGCGACTGTAGCATAGGAATCTCAGAGAAAATTAAATTGTAAGGGTACTAAAAATTTAAGAAATAACAGAACAATAGTAATTTTCTGTATACCTGTGGATGCTGTTTACCAAACCTTGGTGTTAACGTTGTAACCAGTGAAAACTAACGTTTATGAAAGTTTTAACTGTGATTAATAAATAGCAATGGTAAAATGTACTGTATATAATATGTTTGAAATATTAAGCCGTTTTTTATAAGCCAATTTAATATATTCTTAATGAGCGTTTCCGTAATGATAATGTATCAAATTTTAGAGTTGAACAATAAAATTTCAAACTATTCAGACAACCAGTATTTACACTTACAGTGTTTTAAATCACTAGTGATCTCGAAGGTGGAGATGAGGGGACCTACGGCCAACTTAGACATTTTTTTACCTCTGAAAAATTGTCGTATAGCATACAGTAAAATTGCGTTTCATAACTTGCCAGCCGCTCTTCCGTCAGAAATTTCTGACTCCGCCGAAGGTTTTAGGAAATTTTGATATTAATTGCACTCTTAGTAAAAATTGCTATGCATGTTGAACGTTTTTTAGCTGCTATTCTATGATCGGTTACGTTCCTGGTTCGGAAAACGGCCAGTCAATAAGCATTGGACGCGGTTGCAATGAGGTATGCAATAAAAATTTTTAAACTTTAATATATATATACATATATATATTCGGTTAAGTTAGGTTAAGCCATACCATATAGAGACTTCACGAAAAATTTGCTTTGAATGTGGTCTCTCGAACCTACGACGTACGGATTACCGGTCCGCTGCTCTAACCACTGAGCTATAAATCAGTTTTAATTGTTTTAGGTAGGCGTTATTGCACATGAGATTGCACACGCGCTTGGAATGTGGCACGAGCAGTCAAGGCCTGAATTTGAAGATTATGTCCGAGTAAATCCTGAAAATATCATTCCGGCGTTTATTTCAAATTTTCTCAGCAGATCTCCGGATGAAGTTATTGATCTTGGTATTCCGTACGATGTTGGATCTGTTATGCATTATGGTGGACAGGTAATACAATTAGGGTTGCGTTATACCTGATGTCCGGCGTTGTCCGTCACCCGTACGGCGCCATCCGTCACTCGTACCATAAGTTATCGTACGTGAGTTATTAGCGTACGATACCGCACGGTGACTGTTTCGCCGCACGGGTGACGCACGATGACAAACGGTGCCTAAAAGAGTTTGTGCGCTTTGAAACCTGTTACTAACAGATTATAATTGCTATATGCATTTGAGAATATGGGCCCTGATCTTAACAGAAT
The DNA here is from genome assembly GCA_030248215.1 of Enoplolaimus lenunculus. Taxonomy (NCBI): domain Eukaryota; kingdom Metazoa; phylum Nematoda; class Enoplea; order Enoplida; family Thoracostomopsidae; genus Enoplolaimus; species Enoplolaimus lenunculus. The sequence goes on from JASANG010001663.1 coordinate 16,912, forward strand.
CATTCCAACTGTGGAATTGTGAATTTGAAAAATTAACACATTTGTTCAATTTTATTTAATTTGTATTATCTCTACACATAAGCGCAGGGTTTCAGTTACGCAGTTGCTACTCTTCACTGGTTTGAAAGCCTAGTGTTCGTTCATGAGCGGTGACAGATCACACAGTTTGAAATGAAACCCAAGGTTTAAATGTCACAAAACTCGTCTCATGCTACTTCACCAAAAAGTTTCAGTTAGGCTTTTATACCAAATTTTAATAGTTGAACTTATTTGAGCGGAAATAAGAGGTAGGTATATAACTATCATTTTTGTCCCTATAAAATCAAAATGAAACGCTGTATAAAGTAACTTACGTAACTGCCGTTAAACCAAAAAAAGGTTTTTGTAAAGCGATTGAAAATCTTTGATCTTCAGGCGTTCGTCAGCTATAGCGGAGGCAATACTATCGAAACATTAAAACCAGCTTATCAGAGAACAATTGGTCAACGAGAAGAGCCGACGTTTTACGACGTAAAAATGATAAATGTCTTCTACTGCTCGGGTAAAGTCAACAAAAAGATTTACGTAAATTTTCAGCTATTGACCGCATTCTCAAATGTGTGTAGCATCTAGTTCTTATCAGTTAGCGAATAAGTTTCAAACTTTTGTAACAGAAAATGTTCGAAATTTAGCACACTTTTCGCATTCAATTTGCTCTACTTCTGTGGCGAGTTTGAGACCCGCTACTGCAGCAGTTGGCCTTTTTAAAAATATATTAAGTGGTGATAGATGCTGCATGTACAGTGCTTCGATCTATTTCGACTCACGGGCCAAAATTTTGGACCTAGGCCCGGGCCCGGCAAGCTTAGATCGTCGGGCACAACATTTGGGCCCGGCTTCGGTCCAGGCCTGAGCCGGTTCCAACCCTGATTTTGATATTGTTGTTAAGTTTTCCGACTTAACTATTTAGCCTTTTGCATCGTGTTTATGATCAAATTGCAGGTATTGACGTAAGGTGCAACCGGAACTTTGACTGTGGTTTCAGTTCCAGCAGCCAATCGGCGTTCAGTTCCAGCATAAACTTTGCTGGAGGTTCCGACAATTTTGGCAATAAGTCAAATTTTTCATTTTTATAAAACTTATCCCCTTAATCGAGCTGTTTTGTAAACTTTGTGTCAATTTTGAAAACTTTGCCGAGATTGTACAAAATGAAAGTTTTAAAGCGATTTTTACAACATTTCGCAAACTATTGTTGAAATTAAAATTACCCAAATTCGACATATTATAACGTAAAGGTGGAATGCTCCATATATACGTATATATTTTGGACAACTTTCAAGCGTTACTTTGTTTACAATATTTTCTTAAAACAGAAGTATGATTGTTCTGCGGAAACAAAACTTGCATGCAGATCGTTGCGTGTTTGCTTAAACTTTTGCGCATAGCGCAAAACCGACCGCCTAGCTAACTTTATTATTTAATTTTGCTTTACCCCGGGCTCCGGTACCTTGTTGTTTTCATCTCCGTTTGTGCTATGAAAACACATTTGTGCTAACAATGGCGATATATTGCCTTTCATAGTTCAGGATATAATATATCAATAAATGGATCAACCACGTAGCAACACGCGCATTACTGTAAAAAATTGTCCAAACTACGTCACATTCTGACACGGTTTAAGGCATAGGCGAATAAGGGTAAGCTTTTATTTGTAAAAAGTACTAAATTTACCGGAATTAATAGGAAAGTCCAACAATTTTAAGATGTGTGTTCTGTACAAGATGACTTGAAGTGTCAATTCAATGGCTACGCTCATCCGCGCAATTGTTCCAAATGCATTTGCCCACGAGGTCTTACAGGCCAATACTGCGAAAGAACGGAACCGTCAAGAGGTTAGTGACGAATCTTAGACCGTTCGCTATTTAAAATCGAAAATTTCAATTTTGTCCAGAATAAGTTTTTATGTGAAATTGCGACGTTTTTTGGTAAATCTTCGTACAGAATTTGCACAAAGTTAATTATGATCATACTTATATACAAACTTGATAAGAAGCGCAGGTGCTGTCCCAATTTTGACTCAACTAAAACTCTCGCTCAGTCATAAAAGTAAATAGCAAATTTGACAAATTTGTGAGGAAAAGTAGCAAAAAGTTCAGAACTAAAAAAGTTTTCAACCAAATATTGCCAAAAACAAATAGATACTTAGTACATAATATTATTACCAAATAGTTGGCTTCTATAAATGTTTTTGCAACGATTTATTAAAAAATACAACGTTTAATGCTAAAACGACGCCTGGACAAACGAAAAAACGCGTTTACGAAATATCATTTTTGTTACGCAAGCGATTCATTTTAGAGTTTCTCGGTTTCCTGTTTACAAAACACCGTCGACAAAGATGCCGATTAAAACGCCAAAAGCGTTTAAAAATATCGTTATATTTTTGACACGATTCTTAAACCGTTTAACATTTACCGGTCTCCTCACATTTAAAACATTTCTATCCTGTTGAACAATTAAAGTTGCGCTATACTCGCCGCGCGCCGGCGAACGCCACCGCGCATCGCCGCATGCCACCGGACGCCGCCGCGCATCGCCGCATGCCACCGGACGCCGCCGCGCATCGGCGAGCGGTATAATAAAATTTATTTATTCAAAATTGTCGCACGCCACCGAAAAATTTTTGTGTATATTTTGTTAACAACGCAGAGCGGCGCGCGGTGACGTCCGGCACAGTAAAGTATAGCGCAACCATTAGGTTTCGTTTTTATTGACTATTAACTTTTATTGTTTTGTTTCAGGACGACAACAATGCAGTGGAATTTTGAGGGCGTCAGATGAATGGAAAACAATTAAATCGCCTGGATATTTGGAAGAAGGCTACGATATCGGAATGGCTTGCAACTGGCTAATTGAGGTTTTTTCAGTTTAACGGAAATAAATATTTTAGAAATTTTGGGCAAATCTAACTAGGAACTTCTATGAAACAGATTCGTTGTGAAACCATAGACCCAAACCTTAGCCAAGCTCATTGCATAAAATTGTAATAGACAGAAAACAACACTGTAAATTTCAGTGAGTTGATTAAAATTGAGAATGAGTCGAATCCACTCAGTGGTGTGAGCTTTGAATTAGGTCTTTCGGAACTTATAATTCTGAAATGATTGAACTCGTTCTGAGTTAACTAATCAACTAACCCATAAATTAAATCAGCACAGAGTGAATTATTGTCTACTGTTATTAACTCAGAAATAACGAGTAATTCCTCTTATAAAAGTTGCGCATTACTGACATTAATGGTCTTTAAATAGATCACAAATCCGTGCCTGGAATAGTTAAAATATAAATTACTACTTACTACCAAATTTATTAAATTCAAACTTTTTACTGTAGTCAGCCGAATAAGAGCGGTCCCTATTCTGAGATCCAATCAATAGGAGTCCGTAAATATCAATTATCTCCAATTGTAGTGCATAAATGATTCCAGGACCAAATAAGGTTGAGTTCGAAACATTAAAGTGTACTTAATAAAAATTTAATCGTCGTAAATTTAAGAAAATATTTATTCTCGAATATCAGACAAACTGCTTGGATTGTAAATCTTAAAAATAAAAGTATTTTATCACTACTGGCTAAACAAGCAAGGTTGAATAAGCAATGACTTAACCCTAAATTTAACACTATTTTTATCATTATTTATTCAATTTCACAATGAACAATATAGAGTACACTTCTTGAACTGCTTATATTTCATTGGAATCGGTCCATATCTGCCTTTCATTTCAGGCCGACAAGGACTACAAAATTGTACTCGAATTTATTTCTCCGTTTCAATTTTACTGCACTGAAACGTGTCTCGATTATGTTGAAGTCAAAAACGGCACTGATTTCGGTCTCACTGGAATGAGGTTTATGATCTTAAACAATTGAATTGTATATCCAAACCAACAGTCCATTAAACCCCCCATGTTTAATCATAGGCCTAAGATAAAGGTTCCACGTATTCCAAAGCTTAGCTGTGATTAAAATAAGAATTAGGCGGCATCAACTATTAACTTTGAAATTTAGTTTTAAAGTACGTAAAATCAGCACGAATTATTGAAACAATTTTAACAATATAAAATGGGTGTTTTTGCAATTCTGTGCATTAATCTTTGTCTAAAACCTCACTTTCTCGCTTTAAACTGGTCAAACTACCATTCATTCAATTACGAATACAAGCTTTGAGTCCACGTCTTTAATTGTAAGTAGGGATTTTCAGATTTTGTTGTTATGATCCACCAAAGTATCCGATCGTTTCTGACGGTTCGCATTTACTCATTTTAATGCGGGCGTCAGTTTCAAAAGACGTTGGATTCAAAGCTCGATATCGCTTGTGTAAGTATCGGCAAATTTAGGGTTGTCCATGGTTTACTGAGCATCAGAGCTCATGCTCCATTTGCTTGCAAAGTTGGTTATGGCACAGTTTAAAATTGTTGACGATTTTGATTTCACCAGAATTACTTGAGAGATGTCTACACGTCGCTACTACTGCACTGTAAATTGTGAGTTGATTTTAATTCAGAATGAGTTGAATCCACTCAGAAGCCAGCTCTGAATTAGATGTTTCAGACCTCACCATTCTGAATTGACTGAACTCATTCTAAGTTAATTTATCAACGCACACAAAATTAAGTTAGCTTAGATGGAGCTGATGTTTCCTTTTATTAACTCAGAAAGTACCAAACATGACTAATTCTCTGCCTGCAATGATTAATCAACTCATTGCAATTTATAGTGTGTTAAGCATAGGTCAATTTTAGTGAGAAGAAAATTACAGAGTGGTTGTCACATAACTGTGAGCACCAGTCAGAAGATTTAAATAAGGTTTTGGGTGTGTAGCCACATATGACATTACTTCGCTTATAATTTCTCCTACAAAAACTTCCAACCATATACAGTATTGTGTAATGGGCATTTTTAAATTCTAATCAGGGGGGTTAATTTTGCATCTTAACATAATTACAACTGTTGGTATAACATTTCAGTTGATCGTGATTACTTAAAAGAAAAGAAACGAGAAAAAGTGAATGTTCGTGAGTATCTCGGTAAGCTGAACGCATCAATTTCATTAATAGTATTTCAACAAAGCTCTAAATTTTGAACGCTCAATGCGACTCAAAAAATGTTGCACCTGGGCGAAGGAAAATTTACATTCGAAGCTATAAATCGCTCTGCTTACAGTCTTTGGTCATGTAAAGATCAGCGGAGGAACGTTTTTCTGTGGGACTAGAGTAGAGTAAGCATAAGCTTTAGACTAATTTTTTGGCTTGGCTTAGACGTCAGGCGTCGTCTAAGGCTTAGGAATACGCTTATTCTTACGCGTAGGCTTCGGCTTAGGCTTAGGAATATGCTTATAATATTGTTCCGCCCCTGTACGTTACATTGGCCCAATCTTTTCACACACTTTAGGCAACGTCTATCCAAAAATTACTGGGCGGTCAGGAAAAAATTTATTCAAAAATAACTAAGTTGCATACTTTTAAATAAAGAGAGATCATTAAAAATGTACCCAATATTTGCTAAATTCTAAAACGCATTTTTACACAAATAGGAAAGTTAAAAATTCGACGAGGTCGTATCGTTGTATCTTCCAACAACCCCGGTCGATATGACGGGTTACAATGGTCTCAATGGCAGCATTGGTCAGAATGCAGTCGGACGTGTGGGGCATGCGGAGTGCAATCTCGACTTCGAATATGCATGACTAAAGAATGCAGGTATAGCAAATCACGGAGCTATTTTTGCAATATTTAACAGTATATACACACATACATATACTGCAATTTCCAAGAGAAAATTAGTTATTTCTGGCTAATTCTGAGTTAATGCTAAATATTAACTTTACTCTGAGCTGATTTAATTCCAGGCGAGTTAATTAAATAACTCAGTATGAGTTCAAACAATTCAGAATTCTAAGTTCTGAAGACCTAATTCAGAACTCAGACTTCTGAGTGGATTCAACTCATTCTGAGTAAACTCAACTCACTGGAATTTACAGTGATATATGCGGGCATAAACCTGTAATTTTATTATTATTGCAAGTACTTTTATGCAAAAAATTCTCAATTGATTGAACTCATTCTGAGTTAAAATGAACTCACTAATATTTACAGTGTATATGCGGGTAGAAAGCTGCAATTCTTTTTTTATGCAAGTACTCCTGCGGAAACAGTCAGTGATGAAACAAATATAAGAAAGGATTGCTATCTAATTAATTGCGCGTTGAAGTTGTATTTTTTCAATTTGAAAGTTGAAAAAGCGAAATTAAACTCAAGTGTATAAACAATTGTCCATATATCGATAAGCTTTCTATTTTACTTTTACAGAGGCGATTCGCAACAGTTTCGCCCGTGCGCCTTTGTCGCCTGTGTGAAAGCAACGAAATGTCAACGTTTGGATTTTGGTGACCACAGATGTGACGGGCTGGTTTGTACAAGGTACTAAAGTTTGCCTGGTGATAAACGATACAACTCAAACTTCGCTTGAACTTAAGTTGAAATGTAGCATTTATATATGGGTCTGTGGCCAATCTGCTATTCAGGCCAATTACTAATTGGCCAAAGTCAATCTGCTATTTTGCGTAATAGCAGTTTCGCCTAGGCTAAATTGCTATTAAACTTAGGCCAATTGGTAATTGGCTAGAATAGCAGATTGGCCTACGATATATGCAACCTGTCATGCTCTTTAAGGGTAGCAAATTTTGCAGTATAACTCTCTCCCGTATTTACTTTTAATTAATAATTTGCGATCCGATTTCCAATTGAGATTTGAACCCGGACGCTATGCATGACAAACCAAATTATAAACTTAAATCACTGTATTCGATGGAAGCCAAACATATTTCAGATCGAATCTTGAAGAAAAGCATAAATGTGTTTCTCACAATTGTTGCGAACCATACGAACCAAATTCGTACAAATTATGCCGTCGAAATTCAACGCTAACCGGATGGTGGGGACATTGGAGTGAATGGGGCAACTGCGATCGAAATCACCGGATAATGCAACGATTTCGGGTATGCGAAGATGTTACATGCGCGTAAGTACAATCAAACATTTCCATTCATGACTCGAGTAAACCAGGAGTTAGGAAAAGTAGGTCACGCTTCCCAGTTTAAAACGATATTTGTCGGGTTCGGGCTTTGCTTTACTGAATCACTGTTATCAATTGCAGTTTTGTCTTATACTTAAACTAATTTTGGTCCGTGTATTCAGGGGCGGAACGTTTTTCTGTGGGACTGCAACAGAGTAAGCTTAAGCTATACACTAATTTTTTTACCTGGCTTATAGGCTTAGGCTTAGGCTTAGGGTTAGATATATGATCATTCTTACACTTAGGTTTAGGCTTACGCTTAGGAATATGCTTATAATACTGTTCTGCCGCTGTTCTATTATATTGGCCCTAATTTTTAACTTTTACTTGCAACTGATTTCTGCCTCACAAATAACTATTTTTCGATAAGCAATTAAGCTACTGAGTGATTAATATATATGTACATATGAACAGTTGTTGTTGCTATCTGTGCCACAAGTTCCATTTATTTTAAAAAATGATTTTATCCGCCAATATTTTTAGGGGTCACGATACCAATACACAAAATTGCCACGGATAACACGCCACATTTTCTACACCAATTCCTATTTAACAATTCAACAATAAACAGACTGCGTTTTCTTCTATATACTGTACCATTTAAACTGAATGCCCTTTCCTTCATTAATCTACAACCAAGACAATATGGAATTCGTTTGCTATGAATTTTTGATGACAATCCAAAGTTTAATAGTATCCTACGGATGCCATATACTTCATCAATCGGAATGTAAACAATACGACGTTTTACTGGTTGTGACATGGTGTGCTTACAATCTGACTAACGATACTTTCAAGCATTTCGTGCACTGACAAAAACAAAAAACTCAACTGCAAACTTGGATTTACCGAATATTGCCATTTGCACGACACGCTTTGTATTACAGTAAAAGCGTTAAAAATTGCCAAAATATGCGAAATGTACAACGCTCATTGCAGTTAAATATGTATAGGTGTTTATGCTTTCACAATTTATTGCTTTACAATATAATTATTGAAACTGCAAGCTAACTCTGGTTATACCACTGGTTTCACTATAGCGCCGGCTACTGTTTATGCAGCGGCCGGCTACTGCTTATGCAGCGAAATGCAGTTGGATTTCCCGTGGTCCAATAAAGTATTATATATAGTTCGCCGTAATTCGGTTCATATCGGTAAGAGTCGTGCTACAACTACAGTGCATTTATATGCATGCGAGACATGCTTGTCTGTTGTGCGCATATGCATTATTGCGCAGTGCACTGAATGTATGCTGGCTGGCAGTATACGTGCCAAAGCAGTTCGAGAGGCGGTCTAGGTAGCACATTGGTAGATCGTTCGCTTACAGATCCGTAGGCTGAGAGTTTGAGCCACCTCTGTATGCCTGATTTTCCAGCTGTTTTAGTAAAAAGGTCTAAAGTTCCCTACTGTACCTACCTAAACCGACACGCTTTCGAATTGCTTAATAAAATAATTCCTACTGCGAACAACATACCTTTTTGTTCGAAATCTGCTAACATCAAAGGTCGATTTAACTCGACTTTGTCACCACGCGATTATATAAGTCCCTGGGTACAACCGGCGGTTGCCTCCGGCTCCGGCAGAAAATCGACCTCGGCTCCGGTGCAATTTTTGCCGGAGGTTTCGGCAATTTCGGTAGTAACATGTAGCATAATTTTGCAAAATTTATCTGTTTAGCGCGTTTTGTATCACTTTTGTTACAACTTTCAGGAAAGAATTTTCGAAATTTCGCAGAGAATTAGCATAAATATATATCAGGGTTCCAACAGGAACTAACTTTTGCAGGAACAGGAACAGGAATTGAATTTTTCGCAGGAACCGGAATTTGAAATAATTTTCATCAGCGAATTACTTTTGGACTTTTCAGAAAACATTGCCAAAAAACGGTTAAAGCTAATTTTGAACAGTTTATTAAAAGAAGTTGAAGTAATTGGAAAAACACTCATGTCAAAATAACAATTTTTGAACGACAAAGTTTTCAATGTTTAAATTATTAGGCATAATTTGCGACAAAACCGAATTGAATTTTTGCAGGAATTCGAGTTGAACCCTGATATATATACATATATCTATACCTATATATGTGTGTCCCAACTGTCCCATTTGTCCCGACTGTCCCATCTGTACCCCTGTCTTTTTTGTTCCGCTGTCCCAATTATACTTTTTGTATGTACTCCTGGTACATTGCTGTCCCGGGAAAATGGTACGGGTACTCCTGGTACATTTCGGACCCGGGAAAATGGGACGGCCTTTAGGGTAACATTGGCCAAATTTTTCATAAATATTGGTCTGAAGGTTTTCAGACTTAAAGTCTTAAATTTAAGACTACACACTAAATAATTGTCTAGTATTCAAGAAATAGAAATTTATGTCTTGTAAATTCGCAACAGTAATTGAATATCAGTTTTGAAATGTTTGTGTCTATTAATGTCAGAAATTCCAGACATTTATGTATTGAAAATTCAAGAAAGCAGGAGTTTTGAAATTTCCGGACAAGTAATATGTGTAGTAGCGCTCACAACTGTTTCAATTGTCGCAAAACGTAGCGTATATTTATTAACTTTCAAACAATTTTTGTCTTAACATATACATACATTTATAACTACGATTTAATATACACAAATTTGAAGCGTGTCCACTTTCACAACGAACTAAAATTTTAAAACTCGTACCATAGCGAAATACTACAATGAAAAACATTAAATCCAATCAGATAAAAATGTCATCAATTAGGTATACGTTAGCTAGCATGGCCAATGTATAAAACAACTGAAGCAGTAGTTTAAGCATATTCGTAAGCCAAAGCCTAAATGTAAAACCAGCTTATACCTAAGTCTAAACAAAATAATATTCTAAAGCTTAAGCTTACTCTATTGCAGCGCCACAAAAAAAAACGTTCCGCTCCTGATCTTTTCATGGGCCGCTGGCATGTTTAATTTAAAATTAAGAGCAATAATTTACTACAAACCGGATTTTATTAATAAACATCCTGCACAATATAACAATACTGCAAGGTACAACCGAAGGTGTGCCTCAGGCTCTGAGCAATAATCAACCGCCAGCACCGGTTGACGTGTTGTCGACAGTTATGACAATTCTGGTTGTGAAATGCCTGGTTTTTCTAAAGTCGTATTATACAAATATAACGTTTTTTGTATCTGAACGCAATCAGACTGAAGCTAAAATAGTGTTGTGATAAAATGCAAAAACGCACTTGCTTAATACCATTTTGCCACATGGCCAATGTTATTTTTAGGGGCGTAACAGTACATTAACCGTATTGCTAAGCCTAAGCCTAAGTGTTGCAAAAATGTGTTCCTAAGCCTAAGCCTACGCTTGAGCAAAAAATTGTAATCTAGAATCTAAACCCAATCTTTTATAGACCCACCAGAAACCTTTACGCCCCTTAAAGTAACATGGGCCTGCTACACTATCAGTAGTCATTTTACGTTGTGAAAGATGTTGTTGGAAACACGAACGGCCTTAAAAATATAACATTATATTTTACACGATTCTTTAAATTAGCAATTTTGACACCATTTCTTAAACAACTAAAATTTGTGTCACCGTCTGACCCAGCAAAAATAGTCATGTTCTACGACATCAGTCATTTTCCACTCCCTGTTGCACCACCGATCTTGCAAATTCTCAATCAGATTGAATAAATTATAATTGTTGAGTCGAGTTTCCATTCCACGTTGCATTATCATCTACGTCTTCTCTATTAACATTTGCTCGGAATCGCATTGTGTTGCCTGTCATTTGGAATGATGAAGTTTGTCTCTGTGTTCTGCCTTGTGTTGCTTGATCTTTATTGTCGTTGTTGCTGTTGTTGTATCGGTTATTATTTCTTAATGTCGGTGAAGATTCTCTTCCTTCCCTAAATGAATAGGCTATATTGAATGCAAAATATGTACGAATCTATACCTAATTTTGAGACACGGTCTTTGAACAAAACTGGCACGTGGAAGCTGAACATGCAAATATGGCTTCGGTTATTTTGAGGTCAAGATCTATACTCTCAACTGTGTGCAGTATATGCTGACAGTTAACACTAGGTTTTAAAATTGAAACAGGTTCTGACCTAAAATATGCATGCACAAAGCTAAGGTCGCAACAACAGCGCAAATGTGCTAATTTCGAGCTTCGCCATTTTCATAGTTTCTGAAATTAGAAATTTCATCAGCAACCAGCGATACGTACTACACACTCCTGACTACACCGAAACATACCCAACAGTTGTATCAATAGATCGTTGCGACGCGTTGGACGAAAAGAAGAAGCTAAATATTTGATTCAGGATGTAAGTCACCGGCGACAAAACCCAGCCAACCAAAGAAAACACACTCGTAGCAGTTCCAGACGACACAATTGGTGGACGAGATTGTTTGGCTGCCGGCTAGAACAAGTATAATAAAACTAAATCAGAGAAACTTAACGCTAATACTGATTATTGTTATTTTGCTACGATACAAATGAACAGACGGTAGTAATTGTTTTGTATCAGTTTCTTAATCTACATTATATAATACATGGTTGAGCAAGAAAACGAATTCGAACAGCACACAGTTGACCTACCACCTACTTGACTCCATACATACATGATTTTTCGATCAAAACTACACGCATCTAAAAAACTAACATTGTAAGCGTTGCACAAAACTTCAGGCGGCAATTTGGTTTACTTTGGCTTTCTTACCTTTTTGTTTCGACAAATCGCTATTCTTAACATTATACAACACTGTAATTGATTATTCCAACGCGCTATGATTAATGGGTACATGATACAGTTTTATTAACACACTTTTCGGCCAATGAGTTAGCCATTACTAGGCTTGCCTAGGACTTCCGTAGCTTACACTTAACGAATATTGGAACTTTCATTGGCAAATCTTAAGAAATCTTTCATATTGAAATAAAAAGGTACGCAGCAAATCACAAGCGTCTATATTTTTGTTCTACTAAACGTTGAATACCGCTCACACAGAAATAATACGACTTGGTTCATGATTGAAGCAGTAAAATATGTATACCCGCCAAATAATCATAACAGCAGAAGGTGCAAGACCCAATTCGCGCAACGAACAGTCAAGTTCAGCATTGCTAAATTCTCGCCGTGGGCACATCTGAATAAGCGAAAACTCTTTGAACGGAACTTGCTGAAAACAAAACAACATTGCTGCTGCTCAAGTGAAATACAATTGACATTGATTTCCTATTTCAAGAAACTGTTCAACGCAAGAATAAACCTATAACTAAGCCTAGGCCTAACCTTAAGTTTCAGTCTTAGCAAATAAATTATACTAAAGCTTATGTTTACTCTATTACAGTCTATCAGAAAAACGGTACTCCAATTAAAGTAACAAGAACCACTACTATATTGGCTGAAATCACCATTTCACTTTTGTACTAATCAAGAACATTTACTTCTGCAACAAAAGTGTAAACTTCAGACAGTTTTGCATCAGCGTCGAATGCGTGAACTTTTGTCCGCAAATGAGGCGACCGAAACTGCAATCGTGCCGTTTTGCTAAAATTACACAGAAACAAATACCTGAGAGAGATTGTGAATTTTAGATTTTGTTCGAAATGTGGTTAGGATTAGGTAACTCATGTTTATGCACAAAATTACAATACACAATTCCCTCACTAAATTTGTAAAGTAAATATTTAAAGTAAGATTTCAGAAACTCCACCGGTATCTATGCCGGTCACGGACAATTTAATTAGCTAATTAACCACAAAATGTTTCATTGGCACTTACCTTTGAGCTGCGAGGTCTTGTTCGGTTTTATGCCGTTCCTCTTCGATCTTTTTAGTTCTGAGTTGACGCAGTTCTTCATTTTCAGTCTCTTTTTCTACGACATATTTCTCATGTTTTGCAGCTCTAAAAATAACATAACCAGTCCATACGACAATATACACCAACAAGATCGGAAAGCCGATGCTAAAATGTCTAGCACACTTAGTGGCCTTGATGTAAAAATAGAAACAGAAAAGCGTGGCTGATTAATAAGCCATTTGCAGCTAAATTGTACAAGAATTTCTTCCTAATTAGCTTTAGGCATTTTTCCAAGTTGAATTAGGCATCTTTCTAAGTTAAAACACACAAAAATTACGTGGCCTCAAAACTTGACGAACATTATCTTCTGTATTAATATTGAAATACACTTACCTGTCCGCAGCAATTTGATCCCGCACCTTCTGCAATGCTTCACGATCTCTTGCTCTGTCTCGTTTTCGTTTCTCCATGATTTCTCTCATTTCGCGTTCTTCTGCATTCCGTTTCGATTCCAGTACCATTTTGCCGTCGTCGCGCCGTTTCCTTTCAGCCTCTTTTGATGCCTACAAATCCAATTATAATCTGATTTACTTCAATTCTTCACAAAGTTATCAGAAAAATCTTTCCCCGTTTCTTCACACTTTTTTTAAAGTATTTTTCCGCTTTTGGCTGATCCCAGCCAGTAGTACTAATACAAAACATGTATACACTTAACTTATTTACCGAACCCATGTCCAATCAAAAATATACTTATTTTTTCTATACAAACATGTACCTTTACTGAAACACTATACTGGGTGTCCTGAACTGGCCTACATACCATTTAACTCGTGAAAATAATAGAATGTCGGCTAGCACAGCGTGAATAAACATAAATTGTACGGCTTATACCAACCTCAAACTCCTCTTCAGCTTTCTTTTGTCTTTTCAATTCAATAACTTCCCGCGCTCTAAACAGTAATTCTATATTATAATTGTGCAATATTCTGGCAAACTTTCAGCAGATTCTGCCGGTTAAATATCCGATACTTGAACAACTTGTCTACGACAACAATATTCAAATATAGCCATATTTATATTGGTATGTTAAAAAGAATGTTTCTATCAGTGAGTTTCTACAAAAACGACTTTTTGTGTAAATAATTGTAAATGCTATATTATTTTAATTCTAAAATAGACCAAAAATCGTCAATGTAGAATAGATGACAAAATGCAATACGCATAAACGAATTAAATTAGCGACAAAATACAGTAGAAACCACTAAATAATAATTGGATCTGTTAACAAACAAAGTCGGATCATTTATTTAAAAAACGAAACTTAGACTTGCTTTTGAACACGCTCGTCTAGAGGTTCCATGGTATTATCTTTGTCCATTTTTTCGTCCTCGCTTTTTGAGTTTGCTGCGACTTTCTCATCGGTTTGTGTAATTCTTGAACAATTTATATTTTTGAACGAAATAGACCAGGGATGGGCGGTCTCGGTTAAAAACAAAGACCGAGACCTAACTACCGAGACCGGTCACGAAAAGTCTTGGTCTCGGTACACCGAAAGAAACTTAAATTTTCAAAGTAAATTATTTTAATGTCCTTTTCATAGCTTTTTTGTGTTTTTCAGTTTTCCTTGCGTTTTTCATAGTTTTTTGTGTCGTTTCAGAATATCTGCTAGTAATTATTGTGTAACTATGAAACTTCATAATTTCACAAAGAAAATTAATTTTCAGCCATCACTTACTTCAACAATCATCGGCTTTTGGTCACGGCTCCAAACCACTGAGACTCAAAAAAGCGAGACCGATACCTGCACAAGAATTCTTTCTTTTAACATACTTAAAATAAAAGTGGAGGCTTTCCAGGGTGGCACCGAATCCATGATATGAACGCATCCGACTCCATAGCAAATGTGTCGAAACCCGACCCTGCATTCTCCAAATTTCTGATACATTGATAATTATGTTTTCATAACTCCTATATGAAATTTTAATTTTTGCATTTTTGCTCCTAAAAATCAGCTGTATACAAAGCAATTCGAAAAAATGGCGGCTGCCCCTATGATAGCCCCTGGTTGCTATACTTGTCTTGCAATTAAAGCACACTACACATTTGTGTTTTGTTTAATACTAATGGCAACTGTGGTGTCATCGGGTGCAGTACAGCAACAAAATTAATCAGTAAGTTTACGCCATTCTAAAGAGTTGTGATAAATTTTGCTTGACAACTTTTACCGACTTCCGACGCTAAGCTTCCGCACGTCACAGCTTCACAGCTGAGCACGCCACCAAAGTATAGTACAACCCTTGTTAAGATTAACACGTATTTTCCATTGGCATCCGAGATGAAGTAGCAATAGCTTACCTTTTACTTGATTCTTCATTGGACGTTTCTGGTTTTTTAACCACTCCAGTGCTACGATTGCGTTGTTCTGACACCTGTTCTGTATGAACCTAGAAAGCCAAAAGAAAACCATTATTAGGTCATCAGAGAGTGAAGCTGACTATATGTAATGTAAAGAATAACCAAGCCGATATTCAAAGAGAATAGTTAAAATATAAGTAACCACAGTTTTGGAAAACAAACTTAAAAGTGGCTAACAAAACACTGCTACCAAACCAAGATGGCTAACAGAAATCAAATAATAAAAAGTTAATCAAGCTAAATCATTAGAGAAAGAAAATATTTTGATCTTTTATTCGCAGCGAACCTATGTAAATTCAACTTCAGTGCCAAACTAAAATTTAAGTCACAGTACCAAATACGCTAAGCTGTAACCAGCTATGACACCTTTTAAGTACAATACCTGCACAGCTTTCTGAATTTTCATTAGCAAATCTTCAGTGGACACAGATCCAGGCACCACCTCAATCGCCTTTCCTCCAAGACCAATGAAAAACGTAATTGGCACACATGCTACAGGATAAATCGCAGAAAACTGCTTGCATGATTCGCTAAACAACAATAAAAAAGTTAGCTCTCAAAGAAACATGTAACCATTTTATTCCACGGAATTTCATCAATTTATGCGCACAAAAAATATCTTCCACAAAAACACCAGTAAGAAATCAAAATAAATATATATTATTATATTGCGTCGGCCACAGACGGTGCGAACGCATTTTCAAACAGTTTTTACAACAAAAATATGAACTTACCTTCCAGCCGTCAACTTTAATGCCACACAACCATTTTTGGACAGAAGTGCCACAACTGATTCACTACTCCACGACGCTGCCATTTCTTGTGACTTTGCATCGTCGCCTGGAATTAAAAAACTAAATAAAAAGTCATGCGAAGACTTGTATATAGTTGGTACTTGATAATAATTTAGGAGCTGACACAAAGTTCAAATCTTGGAAAACTCTATATAATTACAATTACCAGCCAACACTGTCATAGGTACCTTGCGCCCGAATAAGTGGTTCAAGGTTTTCTACCCGGCGAACCACCACTATCCAGTTCCAGCCCCTGTATCCGGTACAAAATTGGCGAATACCAGATATTACAATAATCCAACAATGAGTCAATTAGTTCTTTACACGCTAATAGGCTTCTGCAGATCAAACTGCTTTCAACTGTTTTAGAGATGCTTGAGAATCTATACTAGGTTTACCGACATTTATGCGCGCTCAAAAGTTTAAAGCAGCCGGATCAATGTCCAGTTAATTATATAACAGTAAATGTGAACTTAAAATCTAAATGTTAAAGACGTTCTTGTTATTGCGAAAAATATATTTTATCGTAACATCCCTATACCCTGTTCCGAGAAAATCACGATTCGTATCGCTAAATCGATATCCGGCCGCACCCTGATCATTGCAAACTTTCAACTAGATTTACTGAAACAGACTTAATCATTGAATTTTTCTTAATAAATACCGTCAACGTAAACAATAAACAGCGCCTTCTGATTTTTCGACAATGCAATTGCGTCTTTAATTTGACCGGCAAACCACATTACAATACAATAATACTTTGCTAAACTTTGCTACAACAGTCATTGATGCAACATTATCGATTTTACTTCCAAAATGGTCTTAGTTTCACTTACACTAACAACTTCCACCAGTTAGGCGGTGATCAAGACTATAAAACTAGTTACCTCGCTGCGAGTTGCATACAATGTAAATAAGTTTTGCAACAAACCGTTTCGCTAAGTTCACAGTCAAAAGTCACCGGGATCAAAATAGGGCTACAGAAATCCCTTCTCAGCATTCATGAAACCGTAAAATAATTCTTAAGATTACGTTACTACTTGTGCATTTGGTACCTATTTTGTCACCTTACCCATACTTGGTTGGTGACAAGTATTTTCCCGATACCCATATGGGTAGATATTAGTACTACATAGCTAGTGATACCTTCGTTCGACCAACCCATATGGGTAGCTCAGAAATAACGATTGCGCCCCATATGGATTGCGGTTTTGTCCTTAAGATGCCCATATCGGTTATATTTTAAAATGTTCGTAAGCAAATATTAGATTCCAATAAAAATATTTCGATTTGAAGTCAATTATCTAGAGCTGAGTGTTTAGGACTAAAAGTTTAGGATCACTGTTACGTTTATGCAAAGAATGTAGATTAAGCATATTCTTGAGCTTAAAATAGTGTAAGCGTTGAAAAAAATGTAAGCTTATTAAGCCTAACAAGTATAGTCTACCACCTAATGCCACTATTTTGCAGTTCCAAAAGAAATCGCAATACCAGGACCTTAACATACTACAAAATCAGCACTACTTCTTAAAATTTGATTGCTCTTTTTACCGTTATCGTTTATTTTTACAGAAAATAATAATTTGGTATCCATATGAAGTTGGTAAGAAAATACACAAAGTACACATATGGGCAAACAAAAGCTAGCTAGCTATATATATGGATTGTATTTATCACCTGCTATGGGTTGGTGGAAAAACAGGTACCAAACGCGCAAATTATTTCATGCACTTGAATCCCGACTTACAAAAAATGAAATATTCTACCCGCTCAAATTTGTAGTGTAGCAATACAAAGAACACCCAACAGACAAAAATCTTTAATACTATAAAACAACATACATGATTATATGCGAATGTAACCAAACAAAACATAATAATATATAAATGCTCATCATAAAGTACCGGTCACACGTAACAGACGGCAAATGAGCAAATCCGATTCAACCAATTGTCATAAACAGCAAGTGAAGCTATCGTATAAAACATGTACTACGATAATCAATTGTAAATCTAATTCTGACAGCAAAACAATGTATACCAATTATATCTACGGCCCAGATCTTTTGTATGCTTGAAACTCTTGTTTAATTTTGGATTCCAATTGCATTTGTTCCTGTTTTTTTAACTGTTCAATTTTTTCGTATTTTTCCATCGACTCTTTCAACATTGGACGTGGGCCTCTCTCGATTGGGTCCGCATATTTATCGTAAACAGCGCTAATTGCCGCATATACAGCAAGTACAACCCCCAACGACCATTTCTTAAACGCTTCATAACGCATTGTAACAAAGAAAACTTCTCGAACAAAATAGCCGAATATTTATACTGCGGCACTTCTATTTTGAAGGTGAATGAAGTTCTATGTCGGCTACTTCTTGAACACCACCGTGATCAAACAGCAGATAATAAAGCTTTGCCACGTGCGGTGCCTAAAAAATTCAACGAATTATTAAACTAAACAACGAAATATTTCAAATTATGTATAACTAGCCCAAAACCAATTGCGGAACACACGATAACAAATGCCCTAGTTGCAAAGTGCGTAACAGCTATACAGAAAGACAGATTAGCTACTATACGTTGGATATAGTCTTAGGAAACTGACATATAGGAAACAAAATCAGTATATACTTATTGCGAATTTCCTACGCCTGAAAAATGGTTTTTGGTCAATTCGATGGTTAGTTGTTAGTCCTAAATTGCAGCAAAGCTAAAATTTTGTGTATGCACATACAACAATTCTGTCTAGCAATATATTATACTTATACTACACTATCAAATATATTATCTTACTCGATCAAGTACTTCAAGCCTGCGTGTTTGGTTCTGTCTCCAAAGAGTGTAAAGCCCACACAAAAAATCCAATTGTAATTGGAATTGTCACGACAAATGACGATAGACGAATATCATTCGCCAAAAACTAGAAATTCCCGTATCCTTCCTCACCTCCTCCAAATATAAAGTGTCGTTAACAATCTACTTTCTCGTGCATAATGAAACGATTCGCGGAAAATTGGTTCTAAAAACAATTTGAATGATTTTACAACACAATCATTCAAATAGCTTCGGCGGACGTGTATCGATTTAGACAGTGCTGCGTACCGGACTACAGAAATGGTGTCCATTAATATATTACAATTCAGCTGATACCATAAAATGCGTCCTAAACTCCCACGAATATAATTTAGCGCATCTCGGAGACTTTACGTAATGCACAAGTAAAGTTCAAATTTCTACTAAGGGATTTTTCTACAAATGCTATGCCTCTCTCAATTCTTACTCTGGATAAGAAAACGACATAAATACAACCATCTTTAATACTTTTCTAATATCAGCGGGGCATATCCTTCGTTATTTATTATCTCAAGTTAAGTTACAGCTGTTTTGGTTGTGTTACATGTGTTTGAAATATCATCTCATGAACATGCGCATACACATCAATATTTGCACTGCGTCCACATCATCGAAACACGTTAGTGTTTTCAATATATGTTTCAAGCATCGAGAATGCACGCTTTTTGAAAGTTTTGCAGAATGTTCTCTGCAGGAAAGCAGAACTGGAATGAGGTAACTTACGTATAGAATATCTTAATTAGCCGCTTCGACACCATACACCAATTGGACAGCTAAACGTCTCATTTAAGTTGTTTTTAAAAGTTTGATTTTTGTAATTTTTCGAAAAAATTGTATTACAAATAAGTATATACCATAGCTAGTCGATATTATTGTGTGATGCTAATGACACCGTGCAATAGATTCTTTGCCACTGCGAAGTTTGTTCTACTGAAATTGCTAACTAAAAACAGTATAATAACCTCCCATGCACT
>JASANG010001520.1:0-36846 GCA_030248215.1 Enoplolaimus lenunculus
CAAGTACTCCGCCACTTGTATAAAGCGGGCCAAGCAACGCCGCATCACCGATAAAGGTGGTAATCCATCAACAAAACGCGCTGCAAATATACACAAAACTCAGCTTAATTCTAAAATGTTCAAATGGTTTATCTTTTTTGCTATCTAAAATATACGTACGCATAGAAAATACAATGTTACACTAAAATTTCAGTTACGACACGGCCATATTCAAAAAAACAAAATTTTTGTTCAGACTAATTTCTCATTTTTCCGCCCAGCGCATAATTACATATAAACTAATTCTGTATTAAAATTAATTTGTTTCACAAAATTAAACAAAACCGGGAACTATACAGCAACATGGTGGTAATTTCACGCCATGAATGAAATAAATAACTATTTTCCAATTCAAAGCGATCTTTTGGATTTGGTTTTAATAGAAATTTAGTACGTACGTACGTATTTCGCTTTTAAGCATCAGTCTGTTCTCCGCAATACCAAAACTGGGCCTGCACTTACCCGCTGCCGGAACTGGTGCCGACGGATCATTCCGGATCCTAAAATATTGCTCCGCATCATTGCTAAATCGTTTGTTAACGGCGGCACATAAAATCCATTGTTTCTGGCACAGTTCTCAATTCCAGGAGTCACTCGCAGTCCTGCAACCAGAGTCGGAGTTGAGTCAACAGGTAGTAATGGCATTCGCCCATTTCTAGATGTCGCTGCACCCGACGACTGTGTTGCATCCAATGGAATATCATCGAGCAACGAGGCACCACGCTCTGCAATCGCATGCCGGAGCGCTTATGCCAACACTAGCTTCCAAATCAAACAAATGTGGAGGGAAACTATTGCCAGTCGTCCTATTACTGCTATTGTTGGTGGTTGGCTGAACAACGCTTGTGGCTGGCTGACAGCAGGCACAAGGTGCCGAAGCAATTCCGATAAAGCTGACATGTCAAACGGATGTTGCGGTAGATGGTGATGAAAATTGCTGCGGAAACTTATCCATACCACTAAGCCAACGCGTCGGTTTCGTTCCACCGACAGCAGATGCATTGATGCTACTTCCACTATTCGAGTTCGCCAGTTTTATACTGCTACCTTGGCGGCGATTAGTGGTCATCCCCGGAAACGATAAGCCGAACTCTTTGTTGTGTGCATTATCGGCTGTCGCATCCACGCTGGTATATGTCCGATTTGCAATCAAAGGCGGTGAAGCCGTAGTTATGGACGAAGATATTACTTGACAACCTGGCGATTTAGTTCCACTATTAACATCGCTAACGCTAGTGGCGCCGAGTAGACCTCTTGCTCCTGAACTCCCTATGTGTACCCGGTTCTGATCGCGGAGAACTACTTGCCGACACAAATGCAGTACCGCTGGCATCTTTACATTCGGCAAAATTGTTTGCAGCGACCGAAGTATCGACAGTTCTGGCTACTCCTGGTGCTGGTTACGGCCTCTCTGCCTTCGCTACCGCATACAGGCCTAATTCCAGCATTGCCACCATCGTTAGTAGCAACGCTAGTAGTTTTCTCACTATTGATCATATTTATCACCAGCGCATGGAATCACTTGTGGGCGAATGAGCCGAACCGGCGTCGTTGTTGTTGGTGTTAGCGGTGTTGTTGTTCCGTGTTAAAACGTCCAACTCTGTTGATAAAGTACTCATAACAGTTGACGTTCCAGACGACGATGACACCGATGACGTTGGTGATTGTGGTTGCTTGTTGTTGTTGGTGGCGGTGGTGGTGATGTTGTTGTTGCTGTTGCTGCAGATAACGAAGTTGAATTGTCTGACGGCAGTTGCCGTTGACGTGGGTTCTCGTTAGTACTATTTGTTTCTTTCTTGTTGTTGGAGTTGTTTTTGAGACAATCGAATGCGGTGCTGGCATAGACGCAAGACCTTCAGTATCGCCACCGAACGAATGAAGCGATTTCACATCGATACCAGAATCCATAGCCGAAACAATATCGTGCAACGATGGCTCAGCAGTACCGCTGTTTTTATTAGTAACACAAACGCCACCGTTTGAACCCTTGCCTGTGTCACTGGCCAGGCCATCTATGCGGACATCGTTAATATCAATCGCTTTCATGGCATGAACAAGCACATTAGTTTCTCCCTGCAGATCTGCTTTTTCCAAACCGATTACATTACCTTTCGCTTTATCGCTACAACTTGGGAGTGAAGCTTTATTTCCATTCGCGTGACCGTCATCATTTAATCTACTACCCTCTGGCCGAGTTTCTGACAAATACAGAGATTCAACTGCTGCCATACTAATCACGTCGAGAACTTCGCCAGCGCTGTGTGGTCGGGCACGCTGTGCGACGAGTTGTTGGCGATTTTCAAAATCAAGTTGTTCTTGTTGTTGTCGTTGTAGTTGCTTTACTGCGACATATTTACTACCGTCGAGTGGTGAAATAGCGTTGTGTGTCAATAGCTGCTGCTGCCCGTGATGGTTATTTTGTTGCATCTGTTGGCGAAGCATAAACCACTGCTGTTGTTGCTGTCTGTGAATATCGGCCGCATAATCTAAACCACTATTGCCGCTATAAAACGACTGGAGTACATCGGCGTTCGTGTTCGCTGTAATCTCGTTAGGCGCAATCAGAAGGGGTCTGTCCGGTGACATAAGACCCGCTACCTGGTCTGCGCTGGATAATGACGGCGCCCCAACCACACCACCCGGAACTTGGCGGTGAACAAATGGCGGAATGACAAGATTCGCTGGGTGGTTAGTTGGTGGTAAAGGAGGAATTACTGCGCCACCTACACGAGCACTTTGCGGAACGCCTTGCCAGCCGCCGCCGGAGCGATGTTGTAGCTGCTGGTTTGCACTGATTTGGCCCACAGACAAGCCCGAGATACCGTTTGTGCTATTATTAGTCATAGTTGTTGAAACACTGACTTCAAGTCCTTCGATTTGCTGCAATAAAGCGAATGAAAACCATGTCAATCAACTCTAATTTTAGACAACGCCAAGAATAACTGCAAAAAGAAACACGAACAACTACGTAATGCAGCTCTTTGAATGATCTAACAGCAATTTCGTAGGTTAGCACTCTCTGGTTTTGAAATCGTGACTTTTATACCTAGGTATATTATGTATGTAATTGTGAAATAAATTTATTGTTAGGACCGTTTTAAAAAACACGAGGTTCAATCTTTGTCACAGCGTAAAACCATAGCAACTGCGAACAGTACCTGGAGTTGCTCTTCAAGCAATTGCTGCTGTTTCTTTTGTTTTTTCTTCATCTTTTTCTTTTTGTTTTTCGACATTTTCTGAACTTGAGCAACCTGCTCGCGCACTTCCTTCGGCGCAGTACAAACTACAACACGCAATGAAACCAATCGACAATCGTATGAAATAGTTTTTACCAGTCGTAGTGGGAGTACATTTATTGAGCGAAGCTCGAACACACGTAAGCAATTAAGGTAATACGCCAATTAGTTATTAGCTAACTATTCACTTATCGGTTTTGGAGGTTTGTAAGCAATTTTCTCAGATTCCTCGCACCCAAAAACCCTTCAGCCACCCTAAATAATTTAAAGTCCTAATTTTGTCTCGTCAATTAAGCAAATATGTAAATTATCTATTAGCTAACTATTCGATAATCGCTTTTAAAGGTTTGTAGACAATTTATTCAGATTCCTCGCACCCGAAAACCCATTATGGCTGAAATTAGATTGCTTGTAATCCTAATAATTAGTGAAACATTGTAAAAACGCCTAATTTAGGCTTATCTATTATGCTTATATGCAAATTATCTATTAGCTAACTATTCAATTATCGGTTTTGGAGGTTTGTAAACAATTTATTCAGATTCCTCGCACCCAAAAACATTCAGTAAACCCTACTAATTATTGAAATAATTTAAAAAGTCCTAGTTTTGTCTTGCCTATTAAGCTAATATGCAAATTAGCTATTAGCTAACTATTCAATTATCGGTTTTGGATGTTTTTAAACCATTTATTCAAATTCCTCGCACCTAAAAACCCTTCAGTGCTGAAATTATATTGCTTTTAACCTTAATAATTAGTGAAATATTGTAAAAAGTCCTAATTTATGCTTATAAACTATGCTAATATGCAAATTATCTATTTGCTAACTGCTCAGTTATCGGTTTTGGAGGTTTGTAAACAGTCTACGCAGATTCCTCGCACCCAAAAACCCTTTAATGCTAAAATTAGATTGCTTCTAACGGTAATAATTAGTGAAATACTGTGGAAAGTCATAATTTAGACTTAATTAATTATGCAAATTAGCCTGTAGCTAATAAACGGCTTAAAATTTTAAAACCCCAATGCGAGGTTAACACCCCAGGATAATTGGCTTTCAAACAAAAAAAGTTTATCAAAATCGGTTCAGCCGTTCCTGAGATTGTTTTCGGACGGACAGATATCCACCTTTCCACCCCCAAGTACAACACATAAAACGCTTCGCGACCTTCCGAGCTTCGCTCGGAGTTTCGCTTCGCTCAACAAGTATAGAAAGTATGTAGTTGTCATAACTAAAATGTTAATTAGTTATGTAGTAGCTAGCTATTCATAGATTTGTAGCTGTTTTATGCAGATTCCTCGCACCAAAAACCCCGAAGCTTTTATCATACTTCGCTTTAAGAATTACCATAAATAACTAAAGCGATTGGAAAATCTGTGCTCAATGACCACCAGTAATCTAATCTTGTTGTAACAATAGCAAGCTAGATCAAGATCAATTCGTCTAAACGATTTACTGATTTTAACGATGATTCAAGATAGGGATGTGCCGATTAATCGGCATCGGCATCGTCAATAATCGGCACTTTTCGTGAGTATCAGCATCGGCACTGCAAAATAAATTGCCGATTCTTTACCGATGCTTTTTGCACATAACAGTCAGTTAAAATGCAATCAATTTCATTTCTGGGCGCACAATAGTGTGTGTGCGCAGGAAAATTGTTATCTCTCTCTTGCGTTTGTGTTTGAAAAAATTAATTAAAATTAATCGTTCTTATAAAATTAAAATCGTTTATGATGGTTAGGGTTTAAGCATTCATATAATAGAGTAATGTAGTATTCTATCTGCTTATTAAACATGGTGTACTAAAGTTGTAATCGGCATCGGCATCCGTTCAGCATCGGCACATCCCTATATATAACCATAATATTTTATTAGTAAAATCATTTAAAAAGCATTAAACCAAATATGCAAATTATCCTGGAGATCATAAACGGCTTAGAATTTTAAAACCCCAAAGAGAGGTTAACAAACCCCAAGATAATAAGCTTTCAAACATAAGTTTATCAAAATTGGTCCAGCCGTTGTTGAGATTCTTGGCGGATGACCGAAGGACGGACAACCACCTTCACACCCAATGTACAAAACATAAACCGCTTCACGAAATTCTGAGTTTCGCTCAGAGTCTAGCTTCGCTTAATAATTTATGTCACGTATGTATACACGTACTACTAAAACTAGGTTTTACACTATTTGTAGCAGAACTATATTTCTTGATACAAGATCACCTACACATTCAAGCCGATTTTGCGCTTATGCGTCCAAAAACACTATGGGCAAAGCAGATACGATGCTAAGTAGAGAGTAACTAAATTTAAAATATCCTGTTTTGCTATTTAAATGTGTTATGCATTTATGCAGTTTGATCAACTTCAAAAAACTTTTCTTTATAAAATCAGATAACGTAAGAAGGCTCTTATTTCACCGGACAGTTGTAGCGCGAATGTAACTACAGTAAAAACTTAGTCCGAGAGAAATTTGAGAAAAACTCAAACAGTGTATTAAAAACAAAACTAATCGCAGCGGGAAGGTGATTGGCGCACGGCGACAAACGTCACCGTCCGGCGCGATACAGTATAGTGCATGAGTAATACGCGTAGGACGCCACACGGTGACAGACGGCTGCACGATGCTGGACAGTGACGGATTGCGCCGGACCTGATCAAAAGTATGGCGCAACCCTAAGAACAATGAACTTCCGGCATCCTGGTAAAGGCGTTCAAAGGCCCTTTAATAACCGATTATACTTTTGATTAAAATGGGCAGCGAGCAACTTTTCACCGTGGCGGACACAATTTCAAAAAGCAAAACATTATTTTATGTTAATAATCGCAAGGGCGGGCAATTTTACATTTCAAAAAATGTCCGGCAGGACGCAACCAGAATTCCGATTCAAAACAGGATCTGATTCCGACTGCACAATCAATTGGAATAGGAATTTTGAAATTTTTAATCTTACTTGTCGTGATAAATTGCTGTCGATAATGTAGCTTATCAATAATTGATTGTACTTAGTTTGACTTTACAGAACAAAAATCGTCGCCAAATTGTTCATGCGACTTTCTTAAAACTGTTGCCAGCCAAAAGACACGCTAAATCAATATTATATTTGTGAATACAATTACCCGTACAGTTAAAAAATTTCTAGTTCCGATTCCGGTTACAATTCCGGTATAAATTTGCTGTTCCGATTCCGATATAACGTTGCTGTTGTTAATCAGGGTAACAACAGAAATTACATAATGGCTTACTTAAACTGACACCTCGGGCTTTGCCACAAAACACTAAAAAAAATTTGTTTCTGCATCTTTCAATATCGCAACAAGAACATGAATTGAATTTTTGCAGGAATACGGCCGTAACACAAATTCAGGCAGACCCCTGCTGCTTATATTTTATGCGTAACGCCTGCTAACAACACTGCCAACACTTACTGGCACTGCCAGACAATTTGACGCCCATTTTTGTAGATACAATAGCATCTTCAGCCATTCGACGGATTTGTGACGGTGTGACGCAAACAAGAATGTTTTCAGGCTTTATATCCGTGTGAATGATCTGACATTTACTGTGCAAATAAGCTAGACCTTCAATAACCTGAAAAAAACAATATTGCAAATCGAATAACATTAAGCATAAACTAAAAATATGAAAAGGTAAAAAAACAGACCAAGAAAATTCAATAAAAAACCCGTTAATTATACACTAACCTAATTTTAAAACTACAAGTTACCCTTAACGGATTATATTTCGCGATCGCTACGAAAAAAGACACCCTGCTGAAAAACAAACGAACCTGTCTAATGATTGTTTTAACATTTGTAATGGGGATTCCTTGATAATTTGACCGAATGATAAACTTGAGCAAATTATGACCTGAAATGTGTTGTAATGAACACATTAAAGAACTTTAGCATTATAGTGCATGAAATACAATGAGTTAGCCTAGTTCGCAAAATGAACTACGTAAAAAGAGTCCCCATAAATGTCAGTATTTTTCAGTTTTCTCAGCACTACTTTCGGTTGATTTTTTTTAACACTACTTATACATTACCCTAACTGTAGGCAAAATAAAATCATTTCAAGCATTACTGAGCATATTATTCACTAAACACTGAATACTACTATGTTTTGACTTGACCATAAAGGTGAAACATTCCATGCATAAGTGTTACCTAAAACCTCAAACACCATGCACACATGCGTGCCATTTACACCGGTAACCCGAAAGTCGTCGACAAGTTGGACGACATGATCTCGAAATTTATCGTCTGGATCAGAGTCGCGAACCTTAAAATATATATACGTATTTCATTACTCTACTGTTTCATTCAACACACCGCACTGAATTACTTTCGCTTTTTTATATAACGTAGTACACACTGTAACATAGTTAACTTCATTTAACCCAACTGACAACAGTTCGTACCCAAACGCCAAGTGATTTTATGGGAAAATACAAGTACGTACTACAAAGCAAACTGAAACGATTGGATAACGCAAACATTAAACAGGTTTTTATTTCCATGTTCTTGGCTGAAAGTCGGCTTCTTCCATTGGTCTTGTGTTTGTTCAGTACAATAATAATCAGTGCTTACAACAGAAGAAACACTCCGTTCTGAGCTATAGTAGTAAATTTTTAGCCTCAATTAGGCAATTTCACATTATATGAAAAAGAAAACTTCAGCTGAGCTGATCAACAATAACAAATTTTATACGTAAAATAGCTCATTTCATAACTTACACATTTAAGTAGTTTAATTTCGTCTAATGCTGTTTCTGTATAATGGTCCGCACTCTTCACTATCTTTAAGGCAACGAAGCGAGTATCTCTGAAAACGCACAAAAGAATCTTTTGTAAATACACCTTATGTGCCTTACCATTCTGCAAAAAACACGTTTTATTATGTCTTTCAAAGATTTAAAACTAACTCTCAATGTAGGCAAAAAAGAGTAGCTCAAAATCGAGGCCAAAGCTCGAACGTAAAATATTAGAAAATAATTTAAAAAGATTTCGCGTAACTAAAAATTATGTGAATTAATACCGGATAGAAATTATGTTACAAAAACAGAAACATCGTGAGAGCAAAGTAAATATATCAGGTTCGAGTTTCAAAAGTAATGGTACAACTGGGAATTCGGCTTCGGAAAGACTTTACATCCAGCTGTGCACTAAGTTAAATTTTAATTCAAAGCGCTCAGGATTATAGGTTTTTTGTAGTTTGACTAAAGGCTGAATTTTGACGATACCTATATCTTCATGTTCTTTATAACAGTCATGTTACGATGTGATACTAATAACCGTAAAAAATCAGCTACCCAGTCCCAATACACGAAATATATACGTACTTAACATCCCAACACAGCCATACAGTTGAAAAATGCCCCCAGCCAATTTTGCGGATCACATGATAACGGCCATTGAAAACATCTCCAATTGCAACCGGATGATACCCGCCTAAAAAATCTTAACACACACATAAGGGAGTCAAAAATAGTTCATATTCTATTTCAAATTCGGTTTCAGATTCGGATAGTCCGAAATCGCCTTAACTTTTAAAAAGCGGAATCTGGAAAGATTCCAAAACACCTGTTTATGTTTTTGAAGTTGATCTAAAACAGATTGAACCATTTCTTATTTTTGATTTAGTAGGACATCAGGCCAAAGTACAGTTTTGACTTCATTTACGAGATGTCTACATCAATATCAAGCAGGATGCAAAGGGAATTATAAAACACCAGAACCGGAAAGTTAAAAAAATACCAGAACCGGAGCCGGAAAACAAAAAATACTTGTTACCGAAAAATTCACTTTTAACGCTATTTTACCGCTTTTGATAGTGTAAACTAAACACACAATTATTGAGGATGCCAAAACCTGAAAATGCAGTAGTTGGAAACGTATGATAAATTTTGGAGTATGGCACAAATTGAAAACTTTGGCAATACACGTTCAGACAATTTTAAAAAGATAAGTCAAAATAATACGCCAATTTTTCTTAAATTTTGAATAAAAAAATTTTCAATACCGAAAATACCGGAAAATGCCGGTGAAAAATACCGGATATATTACCAGAAATGGATAGCGAAAAATGCCGGATTTCCCTACCGGAATTCTGATAGCATTCTGATATTAAAATATTTTTCGAAGTCAAGATTCGAATTTGGAATCTGCTTCGATAAGGTTGCAACATACGTATCAAAATGCAAACCCTTATCACGACCCATAATTTTTTAAAATCAGAAGCCGGATCCAGACCCGGAATTTTTCCCAATCAAAACCAGAGTCCCGGAATTGCTAAAACAGTCGGATCTGTACTTGGATTTGCTTAAATACCTGGATTCGGACTTGGAATTTCTTCCAATATATAATCCTAAACACAGGGTAATAATGATCAGTTGTTTTGTCCTCAATACGTTCCAACAAAAAATTTGCTCCCTTCGCTCCCATTTCTCGTAATAATATAACAGATAAGCGCGCAATGTATGTTTACATAAACAGTTAAACCCGTAATTTTTCGCCGAACCTGTTCAGTTTTTGAAACGTTCGCTATGGTTAAGTGCTATGCCGATCGGGCAACTAATGAACCCAAAGTCGATACGTAAAAGCAAGTTCTAACCACAAAACAGCGACCAAGATAACAAGGTGCAAAGAGGAACTGTGTTACATCAGAATCCGAAAGGCAATATTATAGCGAAATCGAAACTACAAATTTTGTGGCTACGTATACAGATAACTTGTACGTATCAACAAAATATTGATTTATAGTGTGTGTTGGCTATCTACAATTTTCGAAAACGTCATATGGGCAAATATGCGATGCTTTTGGTTCTGTAAAGCTAAACTACAATCAATTGTTATTTTAAAAATAGACGGTGGTAGTTTTGTGTGTTTAGATGATAAAATAAAGTCTCTATGCAATTTGTCGCAGCAAGAAGCAAATGCGATTAAAATTAAACTTAAAAATTCCGACCGATTCTGCTATCGAAATCGAAGCTCGTTTTGTATCAAAACTCTAATTACAATCTGAATTCCGGTTGTACTCGGCAAGATAACTGCAGTAAAATGAGTCAAACCTTTCCTGTAATCCCTTGGATCTTCTTGTTCGTCATCATCAGAACCGAGAATTTCTTCTTCTTCCTCATCATCCTAAAGTCCCAAGTGTAGATACACATGAACATAATGACTTGATATGATTTTGTACGGACTTTTTATTTCTCTCCCATTATGGTTAAAAATAATTCCATTTTCTCAAATGAAATGGGTCAGTACAGACAATACAACACTAAACCATAATTCATATACTTTCATACGGACTTTCTATCTCTCCCTCATCGCAGTAAATATGATTATTCTTACGTTACAGTTTATTGAACTAAACGCAAGCAAACAAACAGTAGACTTTTTCGTTATGGACAAGATCACCATTATCTGACAAACTAATATAAAGATTGTATGCGTAAACATTTGTTCAAAATTCGGTCGTACTGGAAATGTTCTATGCTAGGTACCACTAGGTAGGTATAAGCATCAAGTGATACACACAAAACTATACATTGAACTCAAGTTGTAAAGGAAAAGAACTATGTGCTCACAAATCAATCACGTCTCTAGTCCTCTCAACTAATTTGGCATAAAAAGAACCAGCACTTGCTAACATACTTTTAATCAATACACTCATGTTCGTGCGCGGTTCAGTGCAGCAGCGACACTTACTTCAAATGATAATTCCGCAGACCCGGTACTTCCAATTCCGCCATCGCAGATATTTGGAATCGTTGGAGGCGCGGTTCCACCAAAAACTGGAGTCGGTGTGGCACTGTGATCAAAACCAACTGCTGCGTAATCTTCACACTGCCAAGCCGCAATGCCACTTCCAATTCCCGTCGAATGGGCTTGCTTATCGTTTCCAAAAACTGGCAAGGGAAAAGAGCTGCCTTTCGAGACCGACTGCTGTAGGCCAGGGGGACGCCCGTTTTGAAGTTCAGATTGCGGTGTTTGTCCGCTGGTTATCACTGCATCAGTGGAATAAAAGAAATCATTTTGACTCGCATTTCCGCTACCGCCACCACTGATGAAATTGGACTTACGCGCAGATGCAGTCGCAGCATCAGAGGATGCTGGCGATGTTGCACCAGATGCACATCCGCTGTTGTTATGCGCGCCCTCAAACGTTGAAGTTGTGGCGTTTGCGTCCTTAGCCGCTTTCGCTCTAAAACACAAATAAAACAATCAAGTATTCAAAGAGTTAAAAGTTACAGTTCTTATATATTCGGTTTTCTTCTCAATCTTGGTTGGGCACGTTTCTTAAAATCTCAGGTTTCTAAAGGTTTCTGCCTCATTATCGGCCTCATTGGCATTCAGTAATTTTCAGACGGAGACCAAAGCCCCCACATAAAAAACGACGAAATCCACTTGCAAAATTATTTTCGCATTGTGGATTTTTTTATGGTTCATCAATCACTAATGCGTACGTCGAAACATGGAGTTATTAAATAGGGATGTGTCGATAAATCGGCATAGCATCGGTAATAATCAGAAATTTTCCTACTTATCATCGGCTTCGGCACCGCAAAAAACTTGCCCATAGGTTTTGTACCTAACAGTGATTGGGAATTAGAGCTGTTTCATGCCAGTATTTTTGCCAGGGCCGAAGCTGCGGCCGGGGCCCGAGCTAAGATCATTGCTTACTATAATAAAAACCCATGTCATTAAAACGCTCGAAAACAACATATTCAACGTATAGAAAGCGAGATAAATCGCTTGACGTGTCAGCGTGACATACGATGCTGTTTTCGAAATCATAGAGCTGATATTAAAATCACGGTTTGAATTAATTTTTATAGACAACAATGGGATACGAGTCAAACAGTAAAAATTTTTCAAAATTGTGGACTATTTCGGCCCCGCAACTTTCTGGTCCAGGCCCCGGGACAGCTCTAGTCGGAATGCTATCAGTTTTCCTTGTTGGTGTGTATCAGTGCGCCTGATCAGGCAAACTGTGATCTCTCTTGCGTTTGAGTTTCAAAAATCATTTAAAATGAGCCGCTCCCAGGTATACTTTCAAAACAAAATTCGGTAAAAGCTTTGATACTCACAGAAAAACACGATTTCTGCAAAATATTCTATATATACACCCGGTGCTTCTTCGGTTAGGAGAAAATGAGGGAACATGATTTATTTAAAACATTTCACATTCGTTTTCACCTCGACCTCGGGATTTTAAAATTACAAATTTTAACTATAATTCATTTCAAGAAATTTTTTTGGACTTTTCGAATTTTTATTTAAGGAAATCTTTGGCGAAAAAATCCAAAAAATTCTTTTAAAAGTTTAATAATACGATATCATTCGAGGTGTCTGTACGAGAAGATAATATCATATTATCTGCAGTATACAGCACCGTATGCTCAATAAAAAATGAGTTCTCCTAAAATTAGGTGCGTATACTTTAGTCTCACATGGAAATGATTTTTATGATTCTACAGTAGGGGATTCACCCAACGCGGCGCCCCAATACTTGATTGTGCGGGGGAAATACCACTAAACACCCCAACTAAGCGATCCAAGCTCCCCATCTATTGATATATACGTACGACTCACTTTGCCTTGTTTTTGTTCTTTGTGCGTTTCTTTTTTCTGGCTTGAATTACCAAGACTAAAATAAATATAAAATGTTCACCCATTGCGTACAAAATTCACAGTGTATACCCTAGAAAGCACCTACATAACTCAAAACAAGAATGAGCGTCTAAGCTTAAATCTACGTGAAACAATAGCTTGGATATTGTTAAACACTAAACCTTACCTTTTTTCGCGTCTTTGGAAGCCATAATGCTATGCTGCACACGGTCATCAAAACTATACGTAGCTATATCACCATAATCGAAAACGGAATACTATTACAAACCGGTGAAAGCTCTGCAAAAGTTGTAACTTTTTTACATAAAGATTATAACGAACCAAGTTGCTCGCATGAAAATTAACCTAAAACTTGTTTTAAACACAATAAAAACTTCGACCAGTACTTCAGAGTCTCTTTCTCGGTTTTAGCCAATATCCATTTTTATCACTATTCGTTTACCTTTCCATTTTCATCCGTTTGGCGACTTAAGGATTATTTGCTTTGCAGACAATATCTGTATTTTCATCCGTTTGGCGACTTTTAAGGATTGTTTGCTTGACAGACAATATCTGTATTTTTAGTTCTTACGAAATTTTTCGCACTTAAATATCTTGAATGTAAGAGTGTGTTTCATTAACGAAGACAAATTTTGCTGAAAGAAATGACATGTTTCGATGATTTTGGCAAATGTAAAGAACAGGGCCGGATTGTTTTCCGGAGTGGCAATAACCTTTTTTAACTAATTTTTCTGCTTTCAGGCTTAGGCTTAAACTTAGTCTTAGGCTTAGGAATATTCTTATACTACTGTTCCGGCCCTGTTCTATACGTGGGTTATGATTTTTGAGACATATATGTCTTGACAGAAATAAGATCTGCCTGAGATGTCGCCTTCAAAATTGAGAATTAAAAACTCAATCAAATTCTCCAATTTTACAACCTAAAATATGTCCAAGACGTACTTAAAATGGAGCAACTCTTTTATACTTTTAAAATCAGAAAATTTGAATGTAAGACATCCACTTATTGGAAGAAAGAAATTTGTTTCTTATAGATTGTAAAATAGTAATTTCTTTAATAAGACGTTTACGTCTTAATGTTTTCAGACGCAAATTTCTGATCTGTTTAAGACTATATCTCTGAAATGAAGACATTAATGTTTTGAAACTGTTGCTGCAAAATTTTTAAACCGCAACCTTCGAACTACTGTTAACTTATAGGCTAGTTAAACGTTGGTGGATGGTTGGGCTGACGAACGTTGCGGTAATGGCCATCCCATTGTCCCAGGCCAGCACTGTGCCGAACGCAGTTTGGACGGTGGAGACAGTTAGTACAATAGGAATTTTTGATATATACCCCGAGAAATGGGGATAGTTGGGACAGATTAAACAGTTGGGGCAGCGTTGATTAGTTTGGATAGTTTGGATAGTTATGGACAGCTTGCACAGCGGGAAAGTTGGGACAGTGAGAATTGGACAATTGGGGCATTGGGTCAGTAAGGAATAAAATTTAATTCTTTAGATTGAAGATATTTCTTCAACCTTGACATACTTATTTATGATACATATAAAAGGATAGGCACTTCTATACTTTTCCCACCAACAAGAAAACATTCCCCACCGACAAGAACAATTTCCCAAGCAACCGGATGTGAAAAATACCAGCCGGAGTTGGAGAGCAAGCGAAATTATAGGTAATCTGAACAATATTTTTAATTTGCTAATTTTAGCAAATATCGGCTTAGTGCGTTCAGAACTTTTGGTTACAGAATTGTTTTAAGGAATCCCAACAACTTTTTTATAGATAGTAAACTGAAAATTTTTTTGCTTATAGATAGTAAACTAAAAAAATTCGCTTAAAAGTGTACTAAAAGTAAAACAGAGCCAAACGCACAGAACGCACAAGTTTTGTAAAGGTATGAAAAATATTTCTACCGATATTGCCGGACCATCCCGCAGAATTTCTACCGGAGCCAAAGGTTAATATTCAGTCCAGAGCCGGAGGCACACTTCCGGTTGTAGTTTGGCTCAACTGTTTCAGCAGTAATGTTCAATTTTATATCGTTTATGCATGGGATTGAGTATTTTTCATTTTAATTCGTAGGCTGTCCAGGTTTCAAACCTTCGCCTGCTCTCTCATATGCAACAGCTTAAAGCTAGCATTATAACGTTTTGACAACTCTCTATAACGCCCAATTTTCACGTTTTATTATTTTATCAAAATGCTTTATACTCTATTTGGCAAATTTGGCAGCGAAATATTTTTCTTGCTGATGTGCCAAAGCTACAGTTTGATTGACGTGTCATAGTCCGAAGCTTGAAAAGGTGATAACCACGTAAAAAACTGTTATGTAGCGCCGCGTTTAAACAAAAAATGCTTAATTCGGGTCGCGCTTGCATAATATATATGTATATAATGTATATATTGACGGAATTTCGTAATAAGCCTAAAACCTGAAATTTTTCGGCAAAACTTGTTAAATATATATTATTAACCCTTTCTCACATGAATATTTTCAATTTCAAATGTGACGTATTACAAGGTAAGATTCGAAACACTGTCTCACAGGTGGCAGGCGTTTACAATGACCACTGAACTATAGTAGCTTGACGCTCGTGCCCGAATAGGCTCTCACGTCTTGTGGAGATTTTGCACTGCGCATATATGTTAGAATTGTTAAACACTGCTCACAGTGTCTGTATTGCTCGTATATTATTGTATTTAGTTGCTCATAGTATAATACCCTATGAGTGAGAGAGTTAACTAAAAACTGCTAATTAAACATTATTTTTAACTACCGAATTTCTTTTCACTTCCAGCTTTATCTCCAGCTGCGGCTTTGGTATTTTTCACGTTGGTTACACCTTGCAATCAAGATAAAACAACGTTTTGTTCGGCAGCACGAATGATTGTGGAACTTCAAAGTTTCATTCGCTAAACTGGATACTATCAATTGCATTTATGCGCACCAGAGCGTTAGGATATTCGTTTCCCGTAAAAATCGCTGTCCAATTTCCTTTTGAAAATACACGTCCATGTTTCTTTTAGGATTAGATTTCACGCAATTTTTGCTTAGACTTTGGTTTAGGCTTTAGATTAACAGTTATTTTTAGGCTTATAAGCTTAGAAATATGCTTTTTGGTTTTATATTGGCTGAAAGATATGCAGAGAATATGTAATGCA
The DNA here is from genome assembly GCA_030248215.1 of Enoplolaimus lenunculus. Taxonomy (NCBI): domain Eukaryota; kingdom Metazoa; phylum Nematoda; class Enoplea; order Enoplida; family Thoracostomopsidae; genus Enoplolaimus; species Enoplolaimus lenunculus. Next base: position 16,080 of record JASANG010001520.1, read on the forward strand.
TGTTATATTCATTATGTGCAATGCTACTCAAAAATTATTTAAGACCGTCAAGAAGAAAATTTATGCAAGATTAAAGTTTTTTGGGACTATCGGCTGTTTTGGCCGTATAACTTTAAAAACTACGGTGAATATTTGCGTAGCTTCGTGTCCAATTTACAATCTGTTTAAATTCTACGCATAAATATCAGTTTTACCATTCCGTTATTTTTCTATCCGTTTACATCTTGAACAAACGCCACATTTGTTATATTGCAGAAAAGTTTAGGTGCGATATTTCAGAAACTTTAGAATTATGTAATTAAGCTAAACAGATGCTTATATAAACGAAAAAATATTTGTATCACAAAAATTTGTTATAGGAAAAACTTGAAATTGAATCTGAACAAACTGCCAGATCTTCCGCACTATAATATAGTTTGTAAGAATTGCACGGGCGTATACAAGGGGAAGGCATTCCTAAACTACGCATATAATGTCAGTCCCACGTTACTATATGGCAAACGAAAACACTGCATAAACACAATAGCTAGCACAAATTGTATCCGCTTCGAGTTTACTGCGATACTCTCTATTGTGTCCATGAAACAACTAAACAGCGCGTACATTTCGTGTGCAACTCAAACCAACGGTAAAACGTGAGACTGGAAAGAAATGTGTGAAATTTCAAAAAATCCTACAGAGTTTTCATGCTGACGCCGCCGCATTTTCAAATTTATTAAATTCAGAATTTAATACCTTTTGTGACATCGGATTGAAAAACTTTTGTATATATTAAAAACGAAACACGGCGTTCAGCTTCCGTGTTTTGGACCACATACATCTCTCTGTCTCTCTAACCCGCAATTTGTCAATCCAAATCCATTGTCACATACCCTGTATTGGTTTGGCGGCAATTAATATGAGGGTTTTTTTCTCACCTCAGCCTTCGTTTGGCTCGCGTATATATGTGTCAATTGTATTTTATAAAAACAAAATTGAGTCTTAGATTTCAAATTGTGTTGGTCGCAAGGCGCACTTTCTGTGTATATATTTTTGTCACAAACATAATATCAGTCGTGTTTCTATTATGCTAAAGCATAAAATGAAATACGCCAAGCCAGTAGCCAGCTTCACACTCTATAAGGAGGGCCAGCATAATATTTACGGGGGGCCAAACAGTTGAGGGGTCAAAACTACCCTTACAAGCCGGACTAAAACTTTTCCAGGCAGGACGCGATGTTTTTTAGTAAAAGGCTGCAACTCCCATAAGGTTTGTTTGGCTACGGGCTTGGCTGGCAATAACGATTGGTAAAACGTTTATGTCATTTGCATTCGAACGTAATCTATACCATACACTCTGTATTGCGAGGCCAAAAGGTTTTATTTGTTATAAACCGGTGTGTTTGGTTTTTGTTGTCTCACTCAGGTTCCCTGGCCAGCGAACGACGTATTTTCATAATATTTTATTGGTGGTTTTGTACCCTATGGTTTGTGCCAGGCCTTTGGCCAACACCCACAACTTGCACCATTCACAGGTTTTCGTCAATTCATTCGTACAAAATTAACCATTTATTTCGCACCGATTTAGATGTATTTGTAACCGTATTTTTATTCGCACACAAAGGGTTGCTTTCTGTTGTTAAATAGGGGACCAGTATGAAACGGCGTTTCTACACTGCAAAAAAATGGTGAGTCAAATTGACGGTCTCCGAAATAGGCTCTACGGAACTACACAAACTGAGTCAAATTCGACTCTGCCAGAGTCAAACGTGCGAATCAGAGAATTGAATTCGACTCTGGTGGAATCGAATTTGACTCATTTTGTGTAGTCGCGTAGAACCTATCTCGAAGAGAGTCAATTTCACTCACCATTTTTTGCAGTGTATTTGCGTATGGAACGAGATAAAATTTTAAGAAATATTCATAGCATTAAGACAGAGTTCAAAGACATTGAGATTCAACATATCCTTCATAATAGACGATAAATGGGATCCATAGCCTGCGTCACATCCAGCAATTGTTAGCACAGGAGCAACAGTGTAGCCAGAGATGAAGCACATTTTTCAGAAATCCCCTTCAATTTTAATTAATGAAATTTTGGTATAAATTGTAAAAGTCAAACAAAATTCACTCAAAATAATATTTCTGATATTTAAGAAAAAATTTCTTACATTTGAGAAATATGATTAGCAAGGTGCGCTTGAAAATATTTCTGTCATAACAGAAAAGTTTTCAAAAAAGTTTTGAAATATAGTCTGAAAATAAACGTTTTCCAGTTATTTTTCGAAAAATTGTCTTAAAGCCCACTCTAAAACAAGGCGGGGTCGGCCAAAAACGAAAGGCCCTGTGGTACATTTTATACCATGCGGAGCACCAAGAGTTGCACACTCTTGTATTTTGCACTCTTGGTAAGACAAAGCGTTAAAGCATAAAAAAATTTTCTGTCACCCGCCGCCTGAGAGTTGTAAGCTCTCTCATGTTTTAGGCTATAATCTTTTTGATCGAATTCATCGTCACACCGAAAGGTTTGATTTTCTGTTCACACCTATTGCTTTTAACGACGCCTGAATGACTGTATGTTTCCAATTTAGCCCTAGGTATTCCGTGAAACGAGACCATAGCTAAAGGCTACTAGGGTAGGTTCAGGTCAAATTTTATCTTTTCATACACTGTAAAAAATGGGGAGTCAAATTGGCTCTCTTGGAAATAGGCTTTTCCTGACTACACAAACTGAGTCAAAATTCGACTCCGCTAGAATCAAATTCGGCTCACTGAGCGATTCAGTGAATCGAATTTGACTGTGACCGAGTCGAATTTTGACTCACAGTTTGAGTAGTCAGCAAAAGCCTATTTCCGAATGAGTCAATTTGACTCACAATTGTTTGCAGTGTAGAACAATTGTAGCATCACTTGTATATTTTGTCATATCATCAACATGCAAATGTTGAAAATTGTCTTGACTGTCAATACCATGTTCAGTCAGCTGGCTGTGTGCCTGTCGAAATCTCTAAAGATTTAAAGTCACACTGCGAAAACTTAAAAATGTATGCCTGCGGTATCAATTTATTTACGATAACAATTATCATTGTCATTTGTAGAATTATGGTTGCACTATACTCGACGCGCGGCGCCCTGCGGCGGCGTGCGGACAGCGAGGGGCGGCGCCGTCCGCCTCAGTAACGTATACCGCAACCCTAAACACCAATTGCTTTGTTTGCCTAAAAACTGAAACATTTTCAATAATTAAAAAATACGAAAAAACACCATCTGTAAGATTTATACAATCTTTGTAAAATTAGCGAGTTTTTGCCGTTATTTTTGCTTACTATTTTAACAGGTAAAATGCACTTGTTCATTTTATTCCTTTATTGATTCCGAATGCGTCCGCTGCGCATATTTCTACCCCCACCGCACTGTTTATACGCGTTTGACGCTCGAACCTCACTGATATACGGTGGTGTACCAGGTTTGAAAATGTGTAAAAATTTATCAGCAATATTTGATTGTTTAAAATGGTATTTACTGCGTTTACAATATATATCAAACACACCATATGTTTTGATTTCAGCTGTTATAATCACGGCCGGAGCAGGCAACTCCCAAACCAGTCATTTGAGGAGCGGGGGCCCAACTCTAAAGGCGCCCCCACCCTAACCGGTAGAAACAAAAACCGCCGAAGTTTTAAAATACGTGTAGCTTCTCGCTCGCGAGTTTGGGCCCTCCCACCCAGGAGTTTTGGGGGGAGTGCTCATTTTTGTTTGCTCCGGCACTGGTTATAATTAAATATATGATATTGCAGCGAAGCGAAATGTTGACATTGCGTTTCGTTTGTAAATGCTTTTTAACTATCACCTGTTTTCGTTTTAATTAATTGCGTAGGAGTTTATTATTGCTTAACAGCACACGAAAATATTTGCGGTTGTACAAAGATTGAAAGCCAATTTAATATGATTGAACAAGCTATTTTTGTTTGAGAGCCAAATATACGATCACCGCAAGCCTAGGAATCTAATAAAAATACAAAGAACACTACGCTTATACGATATACCGTTTTCAAATTTTGAAAAATTTGTATATCGAAATTGACTGGGTTTGCAAAACTCTACTTAAGTACGACTGAGTACTTTTAAGTACATGCCAACTAATTGCTTTACTATTTTGACGTTTTTAAAAACGTATTTAAGTAAATACTTAAGCCGCGAACGAAGTTGGATATACTTCAAATTAACCGCTCAGGCATACTAACCTTGGTCCAATTGAAATTGTAGACTCATGATGTCTCTTTAATATAAAGCAAAACTATTAGTTCCTTGTCATGACAATAGCCGATATTTGGCGGTGTTATTGGTTGTGTTCAAAAATTTATTATAGCTTAACTAAACTTTAATATCAGTTTAAGTAAAACTTAAATGGCGGGACGGACTAACTAAACTAGAATTGTATGTTTAACTTAAACTAAAGTGTTATTAAGTTTAACACGAGTTTAAGTAAACTTTATTTTTAGATTAAAGTAACAGGTGCAGCCGTGTATCTAAGAGTTCAACAAGTTTGGCTCTTAAACTTAAAATATGTAAGATTTCGAATGAGTTTAAGCGTAAACCTACCTGTTAGTTTAGTTAATCTAAAAAGTTAGTTTAATACTAGTGGATAATATCTTAAGCTTAACTCAAGTTAGTTTAAGCTTTTAGGGGTACGAGGATTATTTCTAGCCACCCTGGACTCTAGGTGTCCCCACAAAAAATAAATAGCAAATAGAAGTGAAAATTAACAATTTAGCGATTTTTATGTTCGTCCACATTTTTAGCCATATATGTTTTCGATGCAACTTATTCTGGATGTACGATAAATTAAACAATGCTTACTGTTTTTCAACCGCAAGGAACGCGATTACCAAAATGAATATAAACTTTCTACCGTATGTACTTAAAAATGAAGGATATATGTGCTCAATCCTAATTTTAAATTTGAAAACAAATGCAGGACTGTGTTACTGTACTCCAGTAAGATTGTACCGGTACAAGTCAGAGGCAATTATAGGTATGTAAGTACATTTCACTTTCGGAAGCAGTTACCAACTTGGATTGATTCAGCGAGTTTCACGTTACAAATCAGTTTTTAGAACGAGAAACGTATGTAATTAACGAAGTTGTTTTATGTAACACGTTACAGTATGCAATTACAAGAGCTTTTCATTGAAACCAATCCTTCGGTTTAAATGTTGTTCTGTTGTTTCACTATGCTGTATACCTTACCAATCTTGGTGGGGTTTTTTTCAAATTAATATATTTCATTTACAAGCGTTATTTTTCGTTGAAATCAATTTAGGTAAAATTTAGCCCCCGTTTCAATTTTAATCATGGTGCATTTTTCAAGTCAGAAAAATCTGGCACGGCAAAATTTGTCCAATATGTATAAAATGAACTTGGTTCGATTTTGAGATGGGAAAAAATGCAACAAGTTAGATAAACAAGTTAGATTTTTTCAGTCGGCAAACTGAACGAGGGAAATGAAATAATGTAATTTTGACAAATGCACAAAATCCATTGGTTGGATGCTTAAATATATTAACTGATGTTATAAATCGCTGCTAAAGTCGCAGTTAAATGGAATAAAATTGAAACTATTATGAGGAATCCAAAAGGCTATTTTTTTAGTTTAAAATTTGTCAACTGTGGCGGAAAATATTAAATTAACAAATGCCTGAATATAAGTTATACCAAGTGTAAAGATTAGGCCAAGATTGAAATGATGACACAGCAAATTGACCTTTTTTGGCGAGGACTCGCATTGATAACGTGCCTACTTTCAGGAGTATCGAAATATCTGCAGAATTTGAAACACAGTTCCGAATGTTGCCTTGCCAACGATAGCCTGATCGTCGCAATTTTAACTGAACATGACACTCCCGTGAGGTTGCTACTGTTTGAGAATAAGCCATTGCGTACTGTTGACCGCACTGTTTATACACAAAGCCCACGTCATGTTTCGCAGTGAAACATATGAGGGAGAAAACTAGCCGTCTTTATGCCTCTGTCGCAGCCTAGGAAAAATTTGAGGTGACAAGAAATTTTTCTAATATGAAATTCTTGTAATGCTGTTGATAAATAATTTGGTCACAGGGGTTGGGAGAAGAATGTTTGTACGGGCGGTTACGTCCCGTTTGCTTGTTATAATTATGGCTCTGATTTGTTCGCAGTTAGCCATATTATGATACAGACAAGACCAAATCTAATTTTATTTCAATTCCCATAGCAAAACACTGCGGGCCGAAGGATTGTTCCATATGCGAATACAATTTGATTTATTTGTATGCTTATAAAAAGATTTCTGAAATTTTAAAAATAAAATAGCGGGTGCATTTAACATTTTTCTAACATTTCGGATCAATTTCTTCATTATTATTTAATATCAAACAATTACAGTATATCTGTAATGAAAAACTGCGAGATACATACGTGATTTCTAACTTAAATTTTAAGCATAAAAATAACGGAATTTCCGAAGATTTCTAAAACAAAAACGGAAACAGAAACACACACCAACCAATGCTTACCGGCAACGAATATCCGGTTTCATCGCAGTATACTGGACATGACATTATAAGCAGTTTTCGTTTGGTTACTTAGCTAAAATGTTAACTTTTATATTTTTGCTGCATAAGCATTGAGCCCAATTAGCTTTAGCTGGACGCTAAGATTTTTTAGCTAAACAACCAACGTTTCGGGTTTTAGTTATTTTGTTAGACGCTGGCCAAGTCTTTTGTGTAGTCACAAAGTCTTGTGTGCTAAGCATTTTATGGCTCGAGAATCACAACATTGAAAAGCGTCTTTTGTCAAAGGTAAACTAATTTCCCCATTTTTTGCCAGCTAACCTTATTGGTTTTTCTGTAGATTGGTGTTTCTCATTAACTTGGAGCAAAATATATATACCTTGAAAAGCTTTATATATTGCAATCATAAGTTAATTTATTTATGTGTTTATTGACCATATTCTCAAATGCATACAGCATCTATCACCAGTTAGCGATAAGTTTTCAAACTGACGAACATCTGTAATTGCAGATCTCAAAATAAGTACAGGAGTAAAATAAATCGAATGCAATAAACGTGTTGAATTTCAAACCTTACTGGCCAATTAAGAGGGGCGGGGACTGATATTTATTTGGCCTCTGCTGAGTGTACCACGCCCTGTTATTCGGTTACAGACTGTTATTTTGGTGACTATATATATAAAAGAGTAAGTTAAGTTTCTAGATTACATTTTTTTGCTTCGGCTTAGGCTTAGACTTTGGCTTAGGCTAGGAACACATTTTTGCAACGGAATGAAGTGTTCAATGCTGCACAACCAAATTTATATTTTTGCTGAAAAACAAGCTGTGGTTCTTTCCTCAGTTACATAGATTTTACTTATTGGTGCCTCCTTGGGCTTATATTTTTAAGCGTTATCGGGCCAAAAGAACAAAAACAGTAACAAACCTGAAAACTGTTGTCGCCAGGGACCGTTTTATGAAATATGGTACTAGTTTCTCTCATTCCTATATTTTAGTTATAAACGATAGTACACTGCAATAAATGGTGAGCCAAATTGACTCTCTCCGAAATAGGCTTCACGGGACTATACAAACTGAGTCAAATTCGACTCCGCCAGAGTCAAACGTGTGACCCAGTAAGTCGAATTTGACTCTGGCGGATTCGAATTTGATTCAGTTTGTGTAGTCCTGTACAGCCTATTTCGGACAGAGTCAATTTGACTCACCATTTTTCTTGCAGTGTATCCATAATAGCAAAAAAAATTTGGTCAAAGAAACAGTGCGGCAACTTTGCCGAAAAACAAAGCTGTAAGCCAAAATAAATACTATATATAGCTAAATATTTCAACTCAACAGATGTCGCTCTCACGAAGCTTATTCAAGTTTTATTCTGTCTCGTAAGCTTATAGCGTGACTTGAAACTATTGCGAAAACTCAATGGCTTTAGTTTATTAGATATTTGTATTTGGTTGAGAATCTTTTAATCTAATGCTTGCAATTCTTCCAACAACTACACTGCAAAAAAATGGTGAGCCAAATTGACTCTCTCCGAAATAGGCTCTACGGGACTACACAAACTGAGTCAAATTCGGCTCCGCCAGAGTCAGTTTCGACTTGTAGTCCCGTAGAGCCTATTTCGGAGAGAGTCAATTTGACTCACCATTTTTTGCAGTGTACGTTATAATTAAGCTTTGCTACTTGTTTTAGTTTTGGTTTCTTTGTTTATACTTTTGTGAATGAGTTTCACCGCAAATCTTCGTTTTAGTGTTTGCGGCCTACAATTTTCGAGATGAGTCCGTTGCAAGTTTAATTGAATCATAATTGCCAATCTATTTAACTTTTCATAATATGTTTTGGTACGATTGCTACTATTTTCCAAGATATTCAAGCATCTGTAGTAATTTCACTGTCAAAATCGACCAATCATTGTTTGAATTCAACAACAGATTTTTTGCATAATAATTTCACTGTCAAAATCGACCAATCATTGTTTGAATTCAACAACAGATTTTTTGAATAATAATTTCACGGTCAAAATCGACCAATCATTGTTTGAATTCAACAACAGATTTTTTGAATAATAATTTCACTGTCAAAATCGACCAATCATTGTTTGAATTCAACAACAGATTTTTTGAATAATAATTTCACGGTCAAAATCGACCAATCATTGTTTGAATTCAACAACAGATTTTTTGAATAATAATTTCACTGTCAAAATCGACCAATCATTGTTTGAATTCAACAACAGATTTTTTGAATAATAATTTCACTGTCAAAATCGACCAATCATTGTTTGAATTCAACAACAGATTTTTTTGAATGGCACCTCCAACAACACACAGTATAAATTGTCTTGAAATTTCAAGCTCCTACTATTTTCTGAACCTTTCAAGACATAAATGTCTGGTATTTCAGACAATAATAGCGTTGAACAGATGAAAAATTCGTGTCTGAAATGATTAAACATAAATGTCTTATATTTAAGAAATTACTGCTGCCAATTTATAAGACATATATTTCTTCCTTTCAAAAAACAGTTGTCTAATACTCAAGAATAATTTTCTTATTTTTATGTACGTGAAAAAGTTGCTCAGTTTATATTCGTAGGAGTGTATTTAAATAATGAAATTTCAAGACGTTTCGGGTTGAGTTCGGGATACCCCAACCTACGATTTCGTCTTGAACGTATCTTAAGTTGTAAAATTGGGGTGTTTGGTTCAGCTTTAGCCCTCAATTTTGGAGTCGTTTTCCTGGAAAATAATTGTCTTCTATTTCACACATATTTGTCTTAATTGTTCATGAAACAATTATGTCTGAAATATAAGGCAAGTATTTCTCAAACATGAAACAAATATGTCTTATGTCTGAAAGTTTCAGACTCATATTTCCGAACAATTTACGAAATAAATGTCTGGAATTCCAAATATATATATGTCTGGAATCAGTATTAAGTCATAATTGTCTTAAATTTCAGTCAATATTTCTTGAATATATAGACAATTTATTTTGCGTGTAATATTGGACAAAACATTTGAGCGTCTTTGTAAGCATTTGTTTTTGTTAGAAACTATTTTGGCTCTGAGAGAGAAATACCCCATCACACTGTGAATCATTATACACACAATAAATATTCAGATTTTTTAAATTCAAAACTGTATAGGTTTTAATAATGCCTTTGTGACAATGAAGTATTAATCTACTGAGTTAAATTTAATCAAAATCACACATTTTATTGCTAAGGTGTGTATAATTTTTACGGTATAAAACCACTGCGATTGATCGTAGTATTGTGTTTGGATATGAAATTTAGCCTTAGACCAGGGCATATACAAGAAGAGGTATGGAGAAGATATATTCTTTTCCGAAATTTCTTGAAACAAAATTTCTCTGGAGAACGAAAAAAAGCACTTTTAACAGATTTTAGAATAAGCTTTCGGTTACTTGAGGTTAAAATATTTGTTTTTATATACGAAACTTTACTATCATAAACTGAACTTCAGGCTTTTCCCCGAGGCCGTTAGACCAATCCAATTTAGTTTGATTTTATCGATTTAGCACTGAAAAATACCATTATAATTTTAAACAATTGTCAACACAGTGCGAGTATTAATTATCCTTGCAGAGGTATTACACTACGTATGCGTTGCCGAAATTCTGATTTCAAAGATAATAGTTAAACAGGCAAAGTTCAACTTTTCCAATTAAGCAATTTTCTATTTTATTGAAATTTGACTGCAATCAAAGCAAGCTTATTGGTTTAAACACAGGTGTAAAATGGTGTTAGTATAGGTACTCTGATGTCACACAGACCGACAACAAAAATGGCTTGTAAACAATGGCGGATCCACGGGGGGGCCACCCCGGCCGTGGCCCCCCCAACAGCATCTCGACAAAAATTATATTGGGACTCAAAATGGGGACCCCTCTTTTATTTCGGTCACAACAGTATGGGTCAAAAATAAGTTAATTACCTGTGAAATTTTGCCCCCCCCCCCCCATTTTGAGATCCTGCATCCGCTACTGCTTGTCAATATAATTGCAAAAACCTAACATTTTAGGTGTTCCCTCCATAGCGCTTAAGTCCAATATAGTGCGTTACCACTTGCCCAAGTGATGATGGTTAATTATTGAGTTAATACCTCAAATAATCTTATTTGCATCGCTATATAAGAATGTTTTTATATTATTGCAAGCACTAGCAGCTCTACTGCTCGCAGAGCGGATACAGGATGCGTTTCCTACCAAAACCTGTTTATCAAACGTATTTTGAAATCATTTGCTAAAGTTCTTTCAATAAAGTATTTCTTCTAAAACTTTGCCTTTGTTTATGTGGCCCATGTAAAGATCAGGGGCGGAGAGTTTTTCTGTGGGACTAGAATAGAGTAAGCTTTAACTTTAGACAAATTTTTTGACTAATTTTTTTTGCTTGGCTTAGGCTTAGGCTTAGGAATATGCTCATTCTTACGCTTAGGCTTAGGCTTAGGCTTAGGCCTAGGAATAGGCTTATGATACTGTTCCGCCCCTGTTCTTTAATACATTGGCCGTTTATGTTTCAGTAAATGTTTTCTTTCTTGAATACTCTCTGGTTGTTTCGACAGTATTTTAATTCTACATTTGCTATATGGTCAAATTCAACATTATATATGCTTGAGTAAACAAAACAATAAATATTTGACATCAAGTCTTTTGAAGTATAAGATTTCGTGTGAAAACGCAATAATTTGGCAGTTGATGGGCAAAAATCAACATTGAATATATTTTGCTGATTTGGTACATCTATGAGGGGCTTTCCCTATAGCGGTTTTATACTCGAATTCCTCATTCAACATGCGGTATGTTTTTTGTACAAGACGGTTCGCTCTACAGTTGTCTTTTCGCCAATCACCTATATTTTATTAACAGAAACGGATATCCGGATACACTCTGCTGTATTTCACTTAAACATAGAAACAATTGATTTCTATGAAACTTTGCAGTTGTTAACTTAAATTTAAGCTGTTCATGCTAGCCAGCCATTATCCCTAGCAAAATATCCGTTTGTTGGTTGAGTCGACAAACTATAATAATGTAATTTAAATGTTTTTAAGACTGTATACTTTGACCTTGCCGCTGCATTTTGAAAATATCCCAAAAGTTACTATTATCTTTAACGCTTTCGTTAGAAACAAGCGTAGACCGTGAAGCATATATATTAATATTTGATTTATTTTTCCTTGAAGTTCCTTTCGAGATAAGATGTAAATTTAAAACGAAGTTTTAACTCGGCTAAATCACTGTACGCTTAACATCAAAGAGAAAAAATACATTTAAAGTACCGGAAATGCTATTTCTAAACTCATTCATGCGCAGGTATAAGCTTTTGGATTTTTCGGCATCAAATGGTTATAATTTGCTACGGTTGATAACTTTTAAAACTCAGAATCGTAAAGGAAACTTAAAGTAGTTCTTAAATTAAAGACAATTATATTTCAAATAAAACCAGTCTTTTAATTCTGTGAAAGGTCAGTTACCTCAGAATTAACGAACAAACGCTGTATAACGTTTGTCAAAACACTAATTCTTATCAGTAAAATAGGTTTTTCTCGACGCGAATAGTGTTTCCATTTTAATATTATTCCTAAAAATCTGGTGCTGTTCAGAATGTAAACCTGTAAATGCTTCACCTTTTGCTTCGAATATTGGCTGGGTTTCTGAAAACACACTGAAGTACGAATTAAGACTAAAGTATGTGCTAACTTAATTACTTAACCTTTCTATCGGTTTTAAAAGCTTGCTTAAGTTAATACTTCAGTCGCTGACTAAATTTGATGTAATTACAAATTAACTGCTCAGGCATACTAACTTTAATCTAACTAAAACTGTAGACTCGGGGCGCCTTTTTAATATGAAGCAAAACTATTAGTTTTTATATTATGACTGCTCATTTTCGGTGTTTGTTTGTTTTTGTTCGAAAAGTTAAGTTTACTTAACTCGGCGACTTAAGGGCCCATGTATAAAACAGGGCCGGATCGTTTTCCGGACGGGCTATAATAGAGTCAGTTTTAACTTTAGACCAATTTTTTTTGCTTAGGCCTAGGCTTAGGCTTAGCCTTAGGAATAGGCTCATCCATATACGCTGAGGCTCAGGCTAAGGCTTAGGTTTAGTAATATGGTTGTACTACTGTCCCGGCCGTGTTCTATACATGGGCCGGACTTACGTATACCTTAAGTAAATTACTAAGATTTGCGAAACCCAGCCATTGTGACTCAAAGATGTTATATACCCAATTACACATTTAGTTTCAGGTGTCTTCACAAACTTTAATACTGTTCAGTAAAATTTGTTTCTCAGTGTTGGAATTGAAGCAAAACAAAAATCGTTTCATCCTGGCGCCGCCACACAGAGACGAATTAATGCAAAATACAATGAATGCGTTCATTGCGGACTATCAAAAATTTATCGGTGTTACTGCTGATATGCATGATATTCGCAACTTTATCAATCATATGCGATACTGTTTCATTGTGCTCACAGTTTCAGCTTTAGTCGGCGCAGCAGTGTACATCGGAGTTGTACTGTTCGGTTTATACTTTCGAGATAAATCTGCCACCGGCTATGGCTCAACTGTACGAAGAAAATCGACACCGAAATCGTACGCATTCGGCATTGAAAATGCAGGTCCAGAGTCGAGATTGCTCGATCCGTACAAAGAAGATCATAACTCAGGCTTGGATCCGTCTGAAAATATCGTATTCGACCGGTCAGATTTGCGTTGGCATCGACAAAAATCCGCCCACACATCGCTGAATCATACGCCACCAACGTATAGTCCATTCGCAAAAACAATCGCTGAGCAGATTGCCGACACGGGTACAATGCTTGCTCCGGTCACAGCTATTGCTACTTCAACTGCTCCGCATAGTATTGCTCAAATGCGATCGACCTTAGCGTTTCCTGCACCACCTGAATAAATCTGTTTTCAAACTACAACTATGCAAGCAGTGTCTCGTATATTTGGCCGTATTCTCAACTAAATATAGCACTGTATTACCAGCAAGCGATAGGTTTTTAATAAACAAGCCAGCAACGACTCCTGTGTGGAGCTGAAATTTTGAACAGTTCAACTGTGAGCATATATAATTCAAGTACGATACCTTATAACTTTGGAAAATCACCGTTGCTAATAGTTCAAAAGTCACGTAAACCAGCTGGCAATAGGCGCTATACACATTGAGAATACGGCAACATCAATGATTATTTCAATTCGTCGAATGGTACATTGGTGCGTATCGCGATCTCAGGAAACGACTGCACAAAATTAAAGCATATTATGCCTTTTTTACGACATAGTTCATTATGTTCGCTGATGCTAGTTCTTTTATACTTACTAGGGTAACTTGGCATATAAGCGTCAATAAAAATGAGTCTGATAGTATCACAGTAAAACCAACCCGGGGCTCTGATTGTATAATGAAGCGTAGAACTGATTTTCGGAAAGTGAAAAATGTTGCTACATTTCATGTGGTGAAAATTTTTAAACAATTTGACTTGGACACGTATATACAATTGAAAGAAATAACGACATTTTGTAACTAAATCGCAGTGAATACACAGTGTTTTCTTCGCTGAGGACGCTTGCCAGCGGCAGGGCAAATACAAGGACACTGCAAAAAATGGGGAGTCAAATTCACTCTCTCGGAAATAGGCTTTTCCTGACTACAGAAACTGAGTCAAATTCGACTCCAGCAGAGTCAAATTTTATTCACTATGTCGCACGTTTCACTCTGGCGGAGTCGAATTTGACTCAGTTTGTGTAGTCAGGAAAAGCTTATTTCCGAGAGAGTCAATTTGACTCACCATTTTTTACAGTGTATATATGCTTAGGAATATGCTTATACTACTGTTCCGGCCATGTTCTATACATGGGCCTCGATCAAAATAAACGGAAACGCAAAACGGATATTGAGGTATATAAGAAAAAATAGCGGGTTTATCGAAAGTTTGGCCAATGTTACTTTAAGGGGCGTAACAGTCGATTAAGCGTATTCCTAAGCCTAAGCCTAAGTGCAAAAATTAGTTCTTAAGCATAAGCCTAGCAACAAATGTAACCCAGAATCTAAACCCACTTTTTATAGACCCACCAGAAACCTGGACGCCCCTTAAAGTAATATTTTTATGACTATGGGTGAATTTCGTAATTTTTATTTCAATTCGAACTTGCAGCATTGAAAACGTAAAAATAAACAGAATTTCCGTTACTTCTATTACAGAAACGGACACAGATTTTTACCGGAAACGGATATCACACCATGCTTGCAACGTTTTACCAAAAAAACCGGAAATGACAACTTTCAACGTTGTCCTAGTCTTACAAATAAATTGCGTGCATGAGAGGGCGCAACTTGTATAACAAAAATATAACACTACCGAAGCAACCCGAACCGCCGTAAAAACCGGAATCCTAAACAACCGGTTGATTCTCGGCGGAGCAGAAGCGGACCTCCGGCTGTACACAGGTGATTATAAGTTTGGTGGTATTTAAAATATCAATATATATTGGTTGTATAGTTTATATACATGTTTTACAACTGTTCGAATTGAGACAGACAAAATTTATTCTCAATAGGAAGATTAAGGGCGTTCGCTAATTTGTGGTGGTCAAGCAAGCTTTGGACTGCTTTTTTTGCGTATAAAAACCGATTTTTTGACATTTATAGCAGATTAGTGTCAGAATTGGCGAACTTAGCTACGGATTTACGCATTCTATTCATTGGTGTCGCACCCCTTGGTCTGGCAAGTTGAGATATTATTTCCGCCAGTTCCCGTTTGGGTGGGTGTTTCACGACGTAAGTCCGTGTTAGCTGTTCTGTATATACGTTGTTTCACTACTGTAGTGACCCGAATAAGAGGAGACTGATATATATTTGGCCTCTCCAGAGGGTATCCCCTGTTATTTGGTTACGGACTGTTATTTATTTTTAACCGGCCCTCCTCCACCCTTCGTTACTGATATATACTATCCGGTATTGCAATTATCCACTCACGGAGTCGCACGTTTGACTCTGGCGTAGTGAGAGTCAATTTGACTCGCCATTTTT
Organism: Enoplolaimus lenunculus; assembly: GCA_030248215.1. Lineage (NCBI taxonomy): Eukaryota > Metazoa > Nematoda > Enoplea > Enoplida > Thoracostomopsidae > Enoplolaimus > Enoplolaimus lenunculus. Next base: position 31,669 of record JASANG010001520.1, read on the forward strand.
TGGCAGTGTTCATTTGCATAGCGGAAACAAAGCTGCGGCAGCAAAATGCTACCGTTCGGTTTTTATGTCTACAAATTCAGTCTGGACTTGTGAGATATATTGACAGAGCAAAATTTTAGACGCCCCACGTCCCAGTATCACGATCAAACCACAACAAATAATATTGCGGCATTTATTAAGGTTATAAAAGCTATAGAATAAGCCGATGAAAACGGTATGCAACACAAATGAAAATAACGCAAAAATAGTAACTAAACGGTTTATTGATCGGTTGTGTTTATAGTTCATAAAAGCTGAGTTTGATGAAGTTTCTAATTACGACCGAAAACTGTGAAAGTTCCTCGGCCACAGAAAGAGTGGACAATATATAGCAAGAGTGTGAAACTGGGTACATTCTGTATAGTAAAGAATGTACCCGGCACGCGTTGCGTATTTTGTCTACGCCCCTTTATTTAGAGGGGGGCGCAACAAGGCGGGTTATACCGCCCGTAAACTCTTCAGTACTCTTGTCAACACATTTGTTACTAAAGCATTTGTTACTAAAGCTTCCCACAAGTCGAAGAAAACAAGTCGATAAAATACATATAAATTCATAAATGAAATATATAAAGCGTTCCTACCATAATTCAAAATATAGAAATAGCAGAGTACAACTCAGTATTATAATAAATATATATCGGAGCTGGAAGTCCGAAAAATTAGCTGCACACAAAATAAATTGTCTTGTATTCAAGAAATATTGTCTGAAATTTAACACCATTATGTCTTGATACAGACTCCAGACATATGTCTTGAATTCAAGATTTTTATTTCTTAAATTTTTCAGAAATATTGGTATAAAACTTTTCACACTTAAGAGCTGTTTAATTCTAATAATGTCTGAATTACAAGACATTTATGTCTTCAAAATTTAAAAAAGTTGGAGTCTTGAAATTTTAAGACAATTTATTTTGTGTGTGGAGACGGATCCAGAGCTGTAGCAAAATCAGAAGTCTAAAATGTTCATAGATTGGACAATTTTAGCAGTACAACTGAAATTACATAAAGCTCATCCAAAATACTACCGCAGCCAGCGATCGTCTTTCTTCTGTATCCAGAGATTAATATCCGACTGCGTTGAGTGGCGACAATAAGCACGTCCAATATAGACGGCAACAGTAGCTTCATCACTACATATATTGGGATTTCGTTCAGTTTAAAATTTTATTTGAAAAACTATCATTTTTAAGTTTAAAAACAGTCCCACAATTAAAGAAGAATCAATTCGCTATATTTTATTTTGAAGCATAAACTTGACGCAACTCTTCAACAATAGGAACTAAGTACGGATTGCCGCCGAAACGATCAATTTGACTGAGAATTCTGAAAATACGTTGAAACTGTTTAAGGTAATTAGTTATTTCCACAGAAAGTGCGTTTAGCTGCCAATAATCTGTGGAAGCTATACTTAATCCGAACCATCAGCAATGAAAAATCGATTATGATAAATTTCGAACTGTTACTTTAAGGGGCGTTCAGGATTCTTTTGGGTCTATAAAAGTGTAGGATTAGATTCTAGATTACATGTTTTTGTTTATGCATACACTTAGGCTTAGGCTTAGGAATACGGTTAATCTACTGTTACGCCCCTAAAAGTATATAACATAGACCCGGTTACGCTTTCACTTTTAGGTTGCGTACAACAGTAAAATTTTACATAATTCTCTGCGTACGACAACTACGGTCACAAAATCAATTTAAAACACCCATCAATTCCAGCTTAAAAGCAAAATAATTAATACACTATTGGTGAATCAAAATGAATTTAACATTAGTATTACAAGAGACAATAAAGATAAGGCTCAAAAAGACGAACGAAGAGTGTTAAACTTACAGGAACTTTGCATATTTGCTTACCTTTGTTCTAAATCGACTAATTTATCCACCGTGTGCTGGAATGATCCATATTTGGTCAGCAAGTCGATAAAATATTTCTTGACATCCGAACTAGTTGGCTTTTGTCGAATAATATCTAAAAACGAAATAAACATGACAAGCAATACCGTACGACTGAGGAAATGGTCTGCCCGCTTGTTGCAGACATCATAATAGAATTATAAGACAGCTGTTCGCCCAAAAAGTATTATGCGTATTAGCAAGACTACAACACATAACAATTATACAACCGATACGAGCAATAAATGGTATCGAACTTGGTTTTAATTGAATAACAAAGGGACAAGAGTTCAGTTGTTGTAACTTATTTACCGTTTTAATCAATTTATTGTTGGTTATTTTCGCGATAGACCATACAAATTACGCGTAAGCTATTATTATCATCCATATTATATTACCATGAATACAACAGGATACTGAGCCCATATCTACGTTTTCTCTGCATCATCAGTAATGTCAATTTAACACTAAAAGCACCAGAAAATGGACATAAAACAAACCTTCTCAACGGGCCAAGGTTCGGAATAACTCTACCTCTTTTTACCCGCAAATCAGTTATTACTCACTTATAATCTGTGAATCATCCGTACGTGTGCGAATAGCATGGATCACTGGGAATGAAAATTTGCCTTCTGTTATGTCTTCGGCGAATGATTTCTGATCTGCGTACTAAATGGTCAAAACGTGAACAACTACAACTACAGTTTGTTAAGCAAAATCGTTACTTTCCATCTACTGCAATATACAAAAGCATTTTGGAGTAGGCTGTAAACAAAATTCAAATAGTCGAGATTTCAAAACTAACCTTCAACCTTTGATGAGTTTAAGTTGAACAGAAATCAAACTGTAACCGACATAAACGCGAATATAAAACATCAAAAAGCACTTCATTTGATAACGGTTACACCATTTAACGTTACCAAAATTAGAAACAGAACAATAATTTTAGAAAACTAAATTTGAAACTCGATAAATACTCACCTCTTTTGAGCATAAATTAGCATAATCGTCGCGTATTTGAAAATACATAGCGAGATCATCAACGAAGCTTAAGTAATCGGTTTTGTTTTCCGAAAACAACTGCATCAGTTTGACTGCAAGTCGAAAAAGTCCACCTGTCTCTAAAAAAGATATAATCATGAACTGCGTGTAGAAATAAAATAAAATAAAGTAAATCCCGGGTTGCACTACACAAACCACTGGATAGAACACTATTCTGGTGAAGCCAATGCGTTGTGCTTCACAAAGAACGCGGCCAATGTTACTTTTAGGGGCGTAACAGCAGATTATGCGTATTACTAAACCAACGCCGAAACCTAAGCGTTGCAGAAATGTGTTCCTATGCCTACGTCTAAGACTAAGCAAAAAATGTAATCTAGAACGTAAATCTACTCTTTTATAGACCAACCAGAACCCTGGACGCCCCTAAAAGTAACATGAGCCACGAATGCAATTAAATACTAAAATTCCAACGTCATTTAGTAATTTCAAATCGAAAGGCTAACAAATAGCGCAAATACACCTTTCCTTTGAAATACTGTCAAAATCTAACCCAGCTTAAAAGCAACACGACAAACGACAAAATACGGCGTAAGCAAGTTGCATTACGAATACGAATATTTATATACGTCGTGTGTACTGAGCAGTTACATGTTACAGTTTGCAACTCGGTCTTCAAAAACGCCAACTGGCATACACCTGTACAAGGTATTCAGACCAATTACTAAAAAACGCAAGTTAATGCGATACGACGCGAATTAACTGCATCGAACGCTACTAAATTTCAAACAGTTTGAAAAAATTCTAACTTCTTTTAACCATCAACAAATAGTCGGTCTCTGACGGACACGTCACTGAGTCACGCCAATAAATTTCTAACCCTTGACCACGATGGAGCTCAAGCATTTGTTCTGTAAAGTAAAAATAAACACATTTGTCTGGCATAACATATTCAGCATTTAGTGCGAGCAAAAAAGAATCTACCAACAAAATTAATAATCTATCCATATGAAACTTAAAGCATGTTTTCAAAAACGCTTGTTAACTCAGACTTCTATTAAGAAATTTGGCTCATGTATATTACAAGGCCGTAGCAGTAGTATAAGCATATTCATAAGCCTAAGCCTAAGCGTAAGGATGAGCCTATTCCTAAGCCTAAGTCTACGCGTAAGCCTAAGCAAAAACGTTAGTCTAAATCTTAAACTGACTCTATTATAGCCCCGTCGTAGAACGATCTGGCCCTGTTTTATACGTGGGTCACAAATTTTGTTACTGCAACTAAATAACTGGTTAATACAAAATTTTTGACTCGAAAAATACGACAAATATAACAAAAAGTAACCTGTGAATATTGCCGTTGCTTGTGGAACGCCAAGGCACAAACACTTTTGCATTGCCAGAAAGTACACATAATTCGCTGTATTAATCGTGCTTGCTATACCGTAAATACTGTGCGTTACTAAAATAAGAATACGTGTAAAAAAATTTTTTACAAGTACAAAAGCACAAACATATTAGCTACAAAATAAACAGATAAACAACTTAAAAATAACATTAATGCGCTTTGATGAGTTGCACGTTTAGCGCTAATGAATAAAGCGCAAATTTCAGCCATTGCTGCGTAGCATTTCAAATTTACAGTGTTGCTTAAGCCTAAGCCTAAACCTACGCCTAAGCCTAATATCGTGGCGTACAAAACGTCATTTAGTGACCTACCTTTAAACATAAAAAGTTTTCAAAAGAATCGCATTAAAAGCAAGCCGATTTTTCCAAACAATTATTTAAAATACCCGTTTATATTATTCATGAAATTGGTGAAATTTAAATGAACACCAGTATTATATACTATGTGGCTTGAGCGCACACTTTGCTCGAAGTAATTAAAATTTTAGTACAAATACCTGGCAGGCCACGCTCTAAAAATTGAATTATCTTCTATATCGTCAATCCTAAAAACCAGAACAGTTCCATATAATATAATTGTTGACATGGACAAGTGCAACAAGCGACACTATTTGGTTTGCTACTAACGAATGTACACTGTATCGCCTAACTTTAACAAGGCTTAAATTTAATTTGAAACACATGAAAATTCCACCGATAGCATCGCTAATTGGTCAATGTTACTGCCATTGCATAAAGGCACGAATTTTTTTAGTTATGCTTAGCAGTCCATGTTAAGAAGCAAAGCTGTGGCTGATTGGTTAGATTACAATAATACATTTCAATACAAAATAAAATCCA
>JASANG010001157.1:0-36768 GCA_030248215.1 Enoplolaimus lenunculus
TAGTACAAGCATATTGCTACGCCTAAGCGTAAGGTTGAGCCTATTCCTAAGCCTGAGCCTAAGACTAATCCTATGCTTAAACAACAAAGTTAGATGAAGTCTTAACTGACTCTATTACTGTATATATTACAGCCCCGCCAGAAATCGATCCGGCCCTGTTCTGTACGTGGGCCGTGATTTTTATTGAAATACAGCATGGTATCCGTTATGTAAAAACAGGCATTCTCGGGTTTCAAAAGGGAGTTTAGTAGTAGAAAGTGTCTCTGATAGCTTTCGGTATTGGCTGCATATATCGTTAAAGAATGTTTGTTTGTAGCAGGTACTCCTTGGTCTGTATGCAGTAAACTAACCGTTTTGAATCTTTGTTTTAGCTGATTTTAATGTTTGTATTTGTTTATCTTTAAAATCCGTGGACCACGTCTTAGGGAAAGATGTTATGGAGGGTTCACGTTACCAATTGTGTGCATTTGCAACCCATATGGTTACCGACAGAGAATAAAGTGTTGTACATAGCTCGGTTTTCGAAATACTGGCCTATCCATATGGGTGGAGTAAAGATGTTTGCTCGTAGCCCATATAGATGCCAGCATTGTGAACCTTAATGTGCTTGCACTTTAAAACGGCTCAGTACATTGAATTTTAATGTTCAAGTCTGGTTTAATCTATTTTGCAATATATCTTTCAAAAAGTATAAAAAATACACTAGTTATAAATATTGTTCAAAAAATCGCATGGTACCCATATAGTAACAAACCGAAGACTAGTTTCCCATAGTTACAAACGTTAGGTACGAATTTGGGTAATTGCTAGCTAACCAACTATTCATATAGGTTGTTTCTGCTTCCTGCTATTGGTAGGTGACATACGAAAGAGTATCAAGAACACAATTGGCAACGTTAACCGCAAGTAACTCGCGATAGCAAAATAGATGATCAACATTTGGCACCCTCTAGATATGTATTTTTATAATCTGGAATCATGTAGAAGTCAAGGTAAAGAGGGGTCCCTGTTCTTTGTCTGAAACAATGAATGCATGTATATTTAATTTGAGTTTATAAATAGAATTAGTAAAGAAATACGTCTAATGCTAACACTTTAAATTGGACGTGGGTACAATTGACGTTAAGCCGTTTGTGGTATATTCTTGTTTGTATTTTACACTCGTATTTTAATGATAACGAATTGATCACTTGTTACTTTCTCATACACTTACAGTTTTTTATTGTGAGAAATTGAAATGTTTCTTTTAAAAAGTAAACGCTGTGATGGTCGATTGCTTTTATGAGCGATGAAGCTGAAAGGAACAGTTTTCATTTTTATTTGAGTTTAATCTATAACATAAAGTGTTGGCGAAGTATTTTTGAGTTTTTTGTAGTATATAACAATTATTATCTGGGTTACTCTATCTTTCGTAAAAGTTAATTAGATGATAATCGTTTTAATGAGAATGTTTTACAATGCGAAAAGTTTTGGTTGAAACTTGCTCTACTTACACCCTTTTAACAGGCAAAAAGTATCGTTTCAGCTCTACTTACACCCTTTAGCCAAAGTAAATAACAGGGGCGGAACAGTATTATGAGCATATTTCTCAACGTAAGCCTAAGAATAAGAACGAGCATATTCCTAAGCATAAGGCTATGCCTAATCCAAGCAAAAAAGTTAGTCTAAAGTTTATCTTATTCTATTTACAATCACATAGAAAAACGTTCCGCCCCTGATCTTTATGGGCCCACCCTTTAAAGAGGCAAAAATTGTACCAGAGTTTAGACGGATATCGGTTTTCTTCCATAATCATTTTCATCGGTACACACTACAGCGACTAAAACTTGTGCAGTCGTATACACAATTTAGAACCACGTGCACGCCAAGATCAATCAGCTTGTCGTTTAGCAACCAACAGATATAAGCACGTAAAAGGATATTCCAAATTTAACATTTGTCAAGTGGTATTTTAACCTGAACGCTTATTTCCATAGCGACACAAAGATAGAAATGAGCTGTGATATAGTTTTCATTTCATTAGTGATTTTAATACAGCTTCCACGATTGGTCATTCAAGTTCGAAACAATCTTCCGTTCAACGCAGCCACAGTGTCCAGTTGCGCCGACAACGAATATTTTGACACTAGCGATTTGGCATGCATCGAGTGCCCTGAAAATGCACAGCGAGCACCGGATGGTAAGTGAGGATTGGAGCGACTTTGAAATTTGGGTTCCAAAAAATTTAAAATTATCGTGTTTTATTATGGCAGTTTAATGGTACTGAAAGTTAGAGACACGGTTGTATTTTTGTTATTAGCTTGAGTTCAATTTATAATTGGTGACAATGCGTTTTAATACTGCGTCAACTTTTGAAAGTCTGCCTGCTCGCATAGATGCTTGTGTACAATGTGGCTTGCTCATACGTATATTAAGCCGCTTCAAAACACTATACGGCTTCTGCGCCTCTAATAGCACAAATCGTTCCATTTCGGCCCATGTAAAAATCAGGGGCGCAACATTTTTCTGCGGGGACTGCAACAAAGTCAGCTTAAGCTGAACCTTAGGCTTAGTCTTAAGCTTTATTAGGTTTAGGTATAAACTCATTCTTAAACTTAGGCTTAGGTTTAAGAATATGCTTGTATTACTGTCACGGTCCTATTCAACACACTGGCCTGTGCCTATAAAGTGTCAGTAACATGAGGTTATGACATTTTTTCTGAAACCTTGTGATTTATGCCAATTTTTATTGTCCATTTAGTTGTAAGACTGATTAATTTTTCACAATTTTAAGATAAATCGCACCTTAACTCCATTTTACTTACATTAACCACATAAAAGCTTAGGTAATTTGCATACTGTTATGGCCCGAATAAGATGGTGGACTGATATTCATTTGGCCTCTCCAGAGGGTACCCCTGTTATTCGGTGACGGACTGTTATTTACTTTTAACCCACCTTTCGTTACTGATATATATCCGGTATTGCAACTATCGTTGAATTTAACATTTATTGGTCTTGTATCAAAAGCATGATCGATATTGCAAGGTTACGTCGGAATGTACCTTCAAAACTTAGTATGTTTTAAAGTTTCGAACTCAAAACTTATTTGGTCTTGGAGTCATTTATGCTCTACAATTAGAGATAATTGACATTTATTGACTGTAATTATGGTTTAGAGACTCTATCCGTTTACGGACTGTCATTAGGTGTATGAACTCCTATTGATTGGGACTCAAAATAGGGAACCCCTCCTATTCAAATCACCAGACTATCAAAGCATAACATATTCCAGGGCTGTCGTGTCAATGCATGGAAAACCATATTATAAAGTCGTTTTATGGCGGTGCAAGTTTAGTTTGCGAAAAATGCCCAAGTCATCAGGTTAGATATGACATCGCAAAGCTCATTGTGCTAAAGTACATTTCATTACTGAATGGTTTGGCTGGTCCATTTAAGATCATGGGCGGAACGTTATTCCGTGAGACTGGAATAGAATAAGCATAAGCTATAGACTAAATTTTTGCTTAGGCTTTGGCTTAGGCTTAGACTAAGGCTGAGGCTTAAGACAAGGTTTGTAGTACTGATCCGCCCCTGTTCTATACATTGGCCGTTATTTAATACTTATTCTTTTGTTGCACGAGTCCTCTTTGTAGTTTAATTAATGTCGTCAAAGCCGGATTCATAGAAGTGTAAAAGTCATTCTGAACACAGTATTAATGTTCCCAGCTAAAAATTGTCATTGCTTTTATCAGCTTCGTGGCCTTTGTACCTTTTCTTTCACAACAGCGTAAAGCTTTCATCCAAGTCCAGGTTGTGCCAAAATCTGAGTTAAGAAAACTGTGGGCTGATGTATACAAGAGCTAGCTTTGTGTGTTGCGTCACATATACACACCTGTATAAGACAGATCGCAACAATGTTATTGGTTTCGTATACAAAACTTGATCTGTATGTTTAGTAAGATATATCGTAAAATTTGCTTAAAAACCCGAGATCAGCAGCTTCTGGGCCAGTGGCGGATCCAGGATGTCAAAATGGGGGGGGGCAAAATTTCACAGGTAATAAACTTACTTTTGACCCATACACAAACCACGAACTATTGTAACAAAATTGCTATATAATTTTTGTCGAGATGCTGTTAGGGGGGCCACGGCCGGGGTGCCCCCCCATGGATCCGCCATTGTTCTGGGCGTTAGCGGCCACTGAACATAGTTTATTATATAATTGCAATTAGTCTATGTATCTATAAATTTACTGTTTCAGATAGCAAGTGACGATCGATGGCTGTGCGTTAATTGTACCGCAAAATGCACAGAATGCGCTAGCAATCAAATAATCAGTAAGTTTCAAGATTCAATAGCGTTTGTTGGACACGAACTTGCTGCCTAACTAGCGGATCCAGAGCGAGTGGCGGACCGTACGCGTGCCCTCGTTCAGGGCATTTTTTGTGGTAAAATGGTAAGGTCCCTAAGTACGTCGCTATTTTTTCCGTCAGACAATTGGAACATTTTTTGTACTACTTCCACAACAGAGCGGGCGGATGCAACAGCTGATACAAACAGTGCTTTTTAGGCTTACACTTAGTTTTATCTAAATTTTTGATGAACGAAATATTTTTGTTCTCGTCAAAGTTCAGCATGATTTTTCTAAGATTTATACAAGCTTTACTTCTAGGCTTAGCTCATGATAACCTTTTTACAAAAATCACTAAATTTACGTTTGACCTTTGTGTTCTGCTTAAAGCTGAATGTTTCTGGTCCTAGGAATAGACTTCCTGATGTTTATCCATTTTAAATTTTATCCAACAGCCCTTATCGTATCGTGTTTTAGATGACCGAACAATAACTGGCTTAAGAGAAAATACACAGTCATGTCAACGGTGCAAAGCGAATACATACCCTGCGGCAAATGGCAGAAAGTATACATTTTAATTTATTTTTAATGAAATATTCATTTAGTAAAATAACACGTGATAACAGAGCGTGTAAATGGTAAAGAATATCAAACAAATAAGTTGAATAACAACAAGAATCAGGGTCGACGTTCCTCCGAAACAAGTGCGAGCAGCCCTCACCAAAATGGTTCACAGCTGTATAACTTCGTCGTCCGCGAGATAATTTCTGGTCTGCCATGATGCGGCCGCAAAGGGTCGGGAGATCCGTCAAATTAGGGTTTGGGCTGATCGGCACTGACAATAACCATTTTTGTTTTTATCGTTAATTTTATCTTTGTGCAGATTTAACAGTCAATATCGAATCCAAATTTGAAACTGTGAATTGACCACAAATTATGGAACTTAGCATGAAGATTATTATTTTGGTCTCGAGCAAGACATTATTAATAGCGCGACACTGTCCTCTGATGTGGTTATCTCCAACTGTTTCACCAAACGCGTAGTCCAGTTGAAGATAATAAAAAGTCGATGCACAAATCTATTTGTTCAGGAATTGTGTCTAAATTACAAAACACTTTTCGTTGTTTGACAAAAACCATTATATTGATGCGAAAATAGCGTTTTAACAAACGCTAAAAAGCGTTTGCATTATACCGTTTTGATACGCAGGCGATTCATTTTAGCGTTTTATCGCTTACTAAAAACGTTTTGAAAGATGTTGTCTGAAACGCGAAAAGCATTTAAAATAGCGTTAATTTATTGTTTTTTACTTTATCGAATTGTTCAAATGTTCAAACATTACAGAGTAACTGCTCATTAATACTCAGTACGCTGTACGAAACGTAAACATTCTAAGTAATGCGTGTTGTTTTAGATACTGTACGCCATGTAATCCTGGCGTTCTTGGCACAGGTTGTTCGTGCAGTCAAGACGAATTCAAAATGGTTAGTCTTAAGTGTTGCAAATTGCAAGTGCAAATTGCAGGTGCAAGTTTTTTCTACAATCGCATGTTAGCTAAACGTCACTGCTTCTGGTAGCTTTTGTTCAAATTATTTAGCAGCTGATAGAAACCTATTTATAAATTTTAAGCCAAACGTAAATTTTTGGTTTTCTGTATTTGTTCGAATATTCAGTCTGTGTACTGTATTGACCCGAATAAGAGGGGGACTGATATTTATTTGTCTTCTCCAGAGGGTGTCCCCTGTTACTCGGTTACGGACTGTTATTTATTTTTAACCCACGCTCCGCCACCCTTCGTTAGTTTATATATATCCGGTACTGCAATTACCCGTAGAATTAAACGTTTATTATTATTTGTATTGTGTCATAAGCTTGAGCGATAATGCAAGGTTGTACTTAGGAATGTGCTTTCAAAACATAAGTACGCTTTAAAGTTTCGAACTCAAATTTATTAAGGACAATTGATATTTATGGACTCTAATTAATGTTTAGAAACTATTCGCTTACGGAATCTAATTAGGGATGCAGACTCCTATTGATTGGGACTCAAAATGAAGACACGGTCTTATTACCCTCTCTTATTCAGGTCACTACAGCAAGTTTTCTTTACAATATTGTATTCTTCTAGTCTGTTCAGCTCGTTTATGTACAGTATTTCAGACGTGTTTACTACACCAGATGATTTTAACCAATTTTCGAATTTTTCCTGTTTAGCTTGGCGGTGTATGCGTCAAGGAAGGCGATGTCCCAAGCAATATTCAAAACAACTACAAATTTGACGTACGTATGTTCAACAATAATTAAATGGCTGTTCTTCGATTTATAATTGAAGAAATGTTAAACAACACACAATTGTGGCTACAGATTGGCACTTTATTTTATTTTAAAACAAAATTTTGGATTAACACTTTACTGTTCGCTTTGTTTTCAACGAACGTTTGGTCTATTTTATTCAAGCAGGAGGTAGTTTAGTTGACCAAAGACGAAGCCGCGGAGGAGGGTTTAGGGTCGCACCCTTTTTCGAAGTTTTTATAGAACATAACTGCCTTTCCAAAATTCTGGCTGTGTAACCACCATACGGCCAGCGTGTTGAACAGGGCCATAATAGTAGTATAAGCATATTAATAAGCGTTAACCTAAGCGTAAGCCAAAGTCAAAGCGTAAAAATAAACTTATACATAAGCCTAAGCCTAGGCAAAAAATAGTCTAAAGCTTAAGCTTACTCTGTTGCAGTGCCGCAGAAAACAGTTTCGTCCCTGATCTTTTTAATTTGGCCAACCTTGGTTACATTCAGCTGCAGATACGCTACGTTTGGACACTTTGTGCAAAATGTTGACGTATGGTTGATATTGCTAGACACTTTCGGTTTTAGAAGCATTATAGAACACTAAACTATCTTAGCTTTTAATATATCTTTTATATTCATATTTAGTTTGTTTTGTGTCGTATAATTTGAAATGCCAACCGACTTTTAAATGACTGTTCTTTGTGTAACAATGTATTATTATTCTGTAGTCTTGGAATTTTAAATTAGGTATTGTGTAGTGTCGGAATTTTCACTCTTCGCTGTGAATTGTTTTTCAGAACGGCGAAACAGTTCAATCGTGGTATCTTTCTGAATACTTAGGTCCTGCATTCTATATGTGTAACGTAAGTTTGATGTTTTTTATCTTTAAATTTCTTCGAAACATATGGTATTCGTACTAAATGTACGAACGATCCGATCCGATGCTTTTTAGGTTTAAGAGCATGTGTGGATCTAAAGGCAATTCTGGACATCGGATCCTGCGCTGAATTCAAGCAGAGCAAACTATTATTTTGGGTTTTAATACTAAAATTGTGTTTGGTTCGTGCTCGTAGGCACGACCGCATTAGGCAATTTCAGGGTTTTATATCAATGAGCATATTTGTTCAATACAACGTAATTTTCATTCTATGGTCGCTGCGAGAATATTAAGTTAGGGCTTACAAGCGGAGTCGAGTTGAGAAAAAATAGAACGCTGCAGCTGTAAATTGTTCATATTTTCAATCACATTTTTAACTTCGGTGAGAGATGCGTAAAAAATTTCGGATAGGGCCAGTTGTTCCAAAACAGTTGGCAGTGGTTTCGATGATTTTCTTGTTGTCTCAAACTGATTTTCCGATTTGCTCGTATTCCCTGGTGTAGTCGAGCGAAAGTGTCTGAAGAACTTAAAACATTCAGGATGTAGAATAACGATAACAAATTCGCGACCGAAGCGAACAAGAAACCAGACGCATTTCAAAACTGTGGCGATTTTTGTTTAAATTGGCTGCAGCGCAAACCCTTATTACGGACATGCACGAGATACAATTGGGGTATAGCGGTGGCTGTTCCGCCTTTTTAAGCCAAAAACTATTACAGTGACAATTACATATGCAAAATTTTGGTTTTGTGTCGATCCGGTGGGACAATTGTTTTTATAGACTTTTGTGAACGTACAAGCCATTGGCAACTAAAACTCAACGCATAAACTCCAAACGGAGACTCGCGAGCGAAGCGAACGGGGAAACCCAGGCGCATTTTTGTGAAATTTATGAAATACAAACGCAAACTTCTCGTTTTGGTTTTGAGAATATGTAAACACCACATATCTATGCAGCAAGGAATCAGAATAGAGCTGTTTTGTGTCGCCTCGAAAAATAATTGACATTTAGACGTTCCAGTTACCAACTGGATATTATAGCTGCAGGCAGGGCGGGAGCAGCCGACCCTCATACCACCCATTTGGGATATCGTCTCAAACAAAAAGACACCCACCATAACAAGATTGTAAACAAAAAATTTGAAATGTTTTGATCACCGCAAGCCCCTCCCTTCCTCCGGAATTATGGGGGACTCCATCGTACCCTGCCCCGGCACTTGCTGCAGGGCATCACAAGTTTAATCTTTAACAACCAATACAAGGGTAGGACTATTACTACACGGTGTTTTAGTAATTCGAGTATCTTGGTTCACGTTTCACGTTTTGAAGCTTTCTCCAAACCGCTTTTACCTTGTAATAAATACAAGTATAGTTCGACTACTGGTTTAAAAGCTCGCTTGAACTTTAAACGGTGAAGCTAAAATATTTAACTTTTTAGTAGTTTTATACTTAGGTTCACAAAAATGCAACTGCGTGCCAGCTGGTTGGTAATTTATGCGCTCTGACCAATTATCGACGTGAAACTGTGTCTGGATCAAAAAGCGCTTGCTCACTGCTTGAAGATTTGGAGCCAACGTAATGTTGGAAGCATCTTCAAGATATATTTTCATTATTAATGCACTAAGCTTTTATCGGTAATAAATATTGTTTCCCACGAAATATGACATCAGCTAACAATTATCACTAAATCCTAGCGGTATACCTAAAAGTAACTGATTTTTGTTTAGTTTTTTTAAAACCAAATTTCAAAAATAACACAAACCAACCCCTCCGACCCTGATAATCGCAGAATTTCGCTTAGCTTCTTATATATTCGCAGACCGTCGCAAAATGCAAATATTAAAAGTAGATTACCTAATGAGATGATAATTAATGTACAAGCGTAAAATACCGGTTAGTATGGTTTGAGGGGTGTCGAGCGGGCCATGGAGTGCGGCGGCCTATTGCAAACACCATCGGCTGTCTGGCAGAGAATTCTGAGGGTAGTAAATTATGTTTTGCTCCCACTTAGAACAATTATCGATTGTAGGCTATTACGTTCCGCTTCAGAATGCTATTTAATATTTTAATTTTTATAGTCGAGATGGCAGCAAAGCACCGGTGTTGTTCTATGATCAAGATGCTATGTCAGTTTTAGAACGAATCGATTTAGATGCTCGATTTTCGTTTGATTCAGATCAACCCAACTCACGGTTGAATCTGTCGTTGGCAAAATATTCGCTGAACGGAACGTTTCTTGGTTTGATGGATGTTGACGGAGGAATGTTGCAGGTATAGTTGCCTGTTTTTTGAGTTTTCTCAGTATCGAGTAAATGACTCTTGACCGCCACTACACCGAGCTGGCGGATGGACGTTGCCCTCAACTCTTACAAACATTTCTTCTTCGTTAACTCAACATTGTTACAGCATCAAAAGAATTGTATGTTAATAACATTTTATTGTTTTAGCTGTGCATTAATGAGCAATGGATTTTGAATGCTGCGTTCAGATTCGGTCGAATGTATTCACAAAATGTAGGTTAATTTTTTTAAAAAATTCTAGTTTTATATTTCTTACGAACGTTTGGCGTGATGTTTTAAGTGCTGGTGACAAAACAGTGCATACTAGTCGGCCGGCTTTGTGCAATGCTCAAAAGTTGGCAAATACACAGCAATCTGTATGCACATTTTCTTTTCACACAAAAATCACGTTTCTGTTCTTTAGAAAAAATATTGTAAACAAATTAATGCTGGAAAGTTGCCTAAAATACGTATGTCGAACGTTGCAGATTTAATGATATAGATTAATGAGATTTCAGCGTCCCTCAAGAAACTAATTAAGAAGTGGGATGGCAACTGCAGTTTATACAATGCAAGTGCCCTTGCCCCCATTAATTAGCGGGCTGTAATTTAAGGAATGCAACTAGTTAGTAGAATAGAATGCTTGGGGAATTTATGAAAGATATGTAATTTTCAAATTAGTGAGTGAAATTTGTTAAAACACGCAGATATTTCAACGACGATGTTTTCCAAACAAAAGCTTACCCTGATTAAGCCATAAGTAAAGTATTTTGTGTGTAAATATTTGTTGCATTTTTATTGATTTCAGTGTCACATTGACGTGTACAGTTTCGTGAATAACAATGATGTAACGCTGTATGACTTGTGTAAGTCTTGCAGTTTGAACGCACTTTTTAATGTATTGTTTATTGTAACGAATTCGAATTTGGAATTTTTCTAAAATTTTCAAGTGTGATACTTTAATGTAATGTTTGAGCCCCACTGCATCCACAGCTAAAATTTTCGTGAATGGTTCTATATGGTACTGCTTAACTTAGAATTATTACTGCGGACTGATCGGATATTTGGAAAGTACAATTCAGGGCTAATACAAGTGCTCTATAGGGGAAGTTTTAACCGATCTAGGGCTGTATTCTAAAATGTGTGTAGCACCTATTATCAGCTGGTAAGACGTATTGTAGTTTTCGAACCAGTGAATGGTGATGTTCAAAATTGAGCACAATTTTCGAAGCAGTTTGGTCTTGCTTCTGAGCCAATTTTGAGATCTGCAATTGCAAGAGTTCGTCAGTTTGAAAACTCATCGCTGTCTCGGGAAACATATTACAAGCATTTGAGAACATGGATCCTAGTGTCAGGACCGTGACCCTCCCAAGATGTTTGAGTGTTCAAACATTGTTGACCGGGTATATAATGTTTGATTTTATGGAGGAGGGAATCCTTAAAATCCATCAGTGGCTCAACCACTGGCCGCTTTGGTATAAACCCGTTTTGTACGAAGATCAAGTTACAAAGTTACCAATTTTATTCCAGTTGTCAACTACGTTGATTCAGAAGGAATTCGGCAACTGTATCCGGTGCCTGTTTTGGTTTTGAATTATTTAAGCGGGGGTCAACCGGTCAATCAAGGTGAGTTTGCGTTTTGAGTCCATTTGTCACAGCACAAATATATAGTTCTCATACATGGGCACGCCGGACCAGGAGTGTTTGAGATGTCAGTTGGCGTCCCTAGAAAAATTTAGATGTGTCGCAGACAGCCCCAAAAACTCACCAAAACTGAAGTTTTGTGTGTAAACTTAAATAATTTAATGCAAAAATTGCCCTACCTTTTTGCTCGCTTCTTCGGCGAGGTTTTTTTGACTCTTGGCTTCCTACCAAAAATTAAATATTTTATCGGATTTGATAAGATGTAGAATTACGTAGCTGCGCCAGAGTGGGACATTGCCCGCGGGTACCCGAGCGTAAACGCGGGTCGGGTAAAGAATTTCAACCGCGGGTATCCCGAGGGTAAAGGTTGGTATAACGCGGGTAAAAAATTGACAGTTCTTACCCGCGCCAACTTTTTAAGTGTTAACGTAAAAAACATACGTTATTAACTACTTTGCTAATCAGTGAGCGTTGCAAACCAAAGTTTGTGAATTTCTAAAGCTGCAAATTGTAAAATTTGTTGAATTTAGTTTCAGTGATAATTAAACAAACATTGGCTTAATGTCTTCGCCATTAGATACTAATAAAATGGAAAAAAGCTTACGACTTAGTGATCATGAATATGAGTTGTTTAAAAGCCCTCAAACACTATCAGCCGTTTGGAACAAGGGTCGGATAAAAAATCTTTACCCACTTCCTGCTCTGAGCTACGCAGTGTACGCCTGCTTCGACACCCTTCGATGAAAGTCGCGCTAGCATCTCTGCTCAAACGGACACCAATAAATTTCGCGATATCGGTCTCTATTTACGTTCGGCATAAGTTACTTTACAGCTATAAATATGTAGACTTGCATATTCAAATTCGCTGTTCACCATCTGATTTATAATGGTCGAAAACGCGGATGTGCCCGGGATTTCACATCGGACCAGAGCCTGTACAGTTACCTTCGGGACCGTTTTATATCATTCTGAGCCCGGTAAAATTACATTTTTTGGACTCTTAAAAATCTCGGTGAGATATATTGACCGTATTCCAAATGTTTATGGTCTCTGAGCACAACCCCGATATACCATTCATTTATACTTCATTATGCATTATGTAAAGCGTCAGTTTTAATTGTAAATACGGTAAGGGTTGTGCTATAGTTTACTGTGCCGGACACCACTGCGCCACCACACGCCGCTTGCGTCGCTAACACAAATACAGGGAAAATGTATTATTTCTGGCATGTGGCAATTTTTAATAAAAAACATTCCGTCGTGCCGCCCGCCGGCGCACGGCGAGATAGCGCCAGTTTAAGAATATCATTGAAGAGTAAGTCCAGACAATATATATAAATTTAACACAATCCGTTATTACACTGCAAAAAATGGCGAGTCAAATTGACTCTCTCCGAAGTATGCTTTTCGGAACTACACGAACTGAGTCAAATTCCACTCCACCAGTGTCAAATTCGACTCACTTTGGCGGAGTCGAATTTGACTCAGCTTGTGTAGCCAAAGAAGCCTATTTTGGAGGAGTCGAATTTGACTCAGCTTGTGTAGCCAAAGAAGCCTATTTTGGAGAGAGTCAAGTTGACTCACTATTTTTGCAGTGTACAACAAATGGGTTTAACTCGTTAACGTTTTAAAGTCGCCTTTTTATTTAAAGCACGAAAAATTTACGTCTGTCGACCCATCTGGTTTATAAAGTTCCATCCTTCACCGATACTTAACGAACACAAGCCTGCTATAGAGAGAGGTAGTGCTCGGCTAAGGTGAGATTCTAACAGCCCTTGGTTTTGACAAAATTATACCAAACTGAAAGCGGAGGTTTATACCTACTGAAATTTCATTGGCCCATAACTTTTGAACCAGAATGCCGACAAGCCTAGAAATGACACCGTTGAAGTCAGCATGTCATTTTCAATTAAGCTAGACCACTATCAAATTCCAATGGTGTCCAAATTCCGTACCTTCGTCCCAACTTAGGGTGGAGCTGTAGCTTTGATGACTTCCGGCATCGTCCAGCGCTGTCACCGAACGGCGTTGCACGACAAGTATATCGCCACCCTAAGAGTTAATCGCCACCCTAAGAGTTATCACATGTTCATTGTTTTAGAAAAAGATCTTGATTCGCGGCGTCAGTGGACACTAACAAAACGGTTCTTTCTGACCGATGCAGGTTTTGGTAAAGATGACCCAAGCGAGTTGCCTAAAGTGTTTCGATACGTGAAGTATTTCCGACTCAAGTAAGTTATATTTTTGTGTATCACCAAACAAATAACCCTACTCACACCTCCAAGTTCCCCTTGTGCAAATTAAAGTCTAAAGTTATCGTTCCAAATCTTACATGTGTTTAATTTAAACAGTTATTTTATTTATATATCAAATGCAACAACTGAAACCAGTAAAAACTATTTGGATTCAGAAGGAACAAGGGTTAAAAACCCCGTTGTGCAATTCGATATTTTGATGCTGCCACTATTCTTGCGGAATGTTCTTAGAAATCTTTCCAATTTGGAAAAACTTTCGCTCACACCCGTTCACGATCATCTCATTTCCGCGGTGGTGCAATTATTATTATTATTATTATTATCATTATTATGTATTATTATTATTATTGTTATTATTACTATATATTAAAACTCAACGTCCCACATACGTGTTTTGGGCTTTGTTTTAACATACCATTGTTTTCAAGAAAATATAACAGTAGATTTTACAAAAGAATATGTCAGTCACACGTTACCGTACGTTCGGCCTGCACAAAAAATGTCCAAGAGTTTTGCGAAACGGTAAAGACGTCCTTTAACAGTCAGCTAGTTAATGCTTTTCGTCCGTTTAACCATCTTTAGAGATTAACTGAGAGAAAACTAGAAGAAAACCTACTTTAGGGCTTCAAGATAGCTTGTATCGAACTAAAATAGGTTTCCTGCACACAAGGTTTGAAACCCGACCATTGGCGTATTAACCATACGACCTTACCACTGCACTACCAGTACACAGTAACAATTGTTGATATCGTGTTATAAGTGAAGGTTATATTGTTTACAATATAATACAACTTTAATAGCGTTGCCTATGCTATGTGCTTCGAATTCCGCGCTGGTAGCCGAATTGGTAAAGCGGTGGACTCTCAATATCGAGGCCCTCGGATCAACTCCTTTTAATGGCCTTGTAATTTTTACCAAATCTTATTTGCTTTTGGTCCATGAAAACAGAAATAAGAGAACTACACCGAAACCAATAACTTTCACTTTGTGCAAACTATACATGGACATTTCACGAAATAATTCAAACTATGTGCGGTCATAGTAGCTAGCTAGTGTAATTGTCCGGACATAGTTTCTGCGATGCTGTTTTGTGTCCAAAGACAAGTGAAAATATGCGGACAATTTTTGTGCAATTCAAACGTATGGTAACGTGTGACCGACATTAGTACGTTTAAATTTATTGAAACTCTAATTCTGTAAGCTGAAATTATGGATTAACTAATGCTTTTTGTTATAATATACGCTGTGAAAAGGTGTGAAACTCCAGCAGTTGAAAAAACTTGCACATGGGTGCAATCACGGCAACTAGTTGTTATTATTATTATTATTATTATTATTATTATGATTATTATTATTATTATTAATACTACACAATCAGCTACAGAAATACGAGAGCCGCTGAAAGTGTTGACTGTTTAGCGCTGTTATTTTTGTTTTTATACTCAAAATGCGGCCAACCTTTTTTATCAAACGTTGAATATCCTTAATATTTGACTTAAATGTATCTTGAGCAACAACATTTAGTAAAATCTGTTGTAACCTCCAAAAACAGGGTTGTGGTTAAAATAAAAAGCAAACCCCCGCTAAACGCATGAGGTGCTCCAACGAAGCAGATGCATAGCCGTACTTTAAAATTAATAAAAACCATTGAAGTAAAGAGTTTGAAACATTCTACAATTTCTGATCAGAAACTATAATATCGCACGATAAGTTTTGATCCGCTGAATTTGGGAGCATATCTCTCCCTTAAGATTTCGTCTTTAATTCGATACCGTAACCCGAGGAGGCCGAGGGGTTCATCTTCGTCAGAAAATCTTTGGCCGCCTCTAGAAAAGTTTTAGCCCCGCTTGTAAACTTATTTCAACCGCATACTCCGACTAAAATTGTTTCAGCATCCCTAGCAGCTTGAGATGACACTATGCAGGGCCGGAGCAACCACCCCCCGTACCTCCCATTTGAGCGGGCGCTCTAAACCTAAAGGGACCCCCTCCCTAACCAGCTGAAACAAAAACCGCCGTGGATTTAAAATGCGTCTGGCTTCTAGCTCGCTTTAGCTCGCGAGTTAGGGGCCCCACCCAGGAATTTGTGAAGAGTCCCCACCCTTGTCTGCTCCGGCTCTTGCTATGTCTTTGTCTTGGCTATGCGCCTGTCTATGAAGATAGCTTGTAGTATCGTTTCCGCAGAAAGTAGCCGTTCTAGATGTGACTAAAATGCTAAAATTCTATTTTCTAGCGTTGAGCTTCAAAAAACACGCAACAGTCGTATCTATCCACCGTACGTTGAGATACAATACGGTGAGGTCAAACGAGGAAACGATAAAGTGTTCGAGACAAATACAGTTCAAGTAATGCAGCGTTCGCAATAGCGCAATTGCTTAAGACACCGAGAACGACTCGGCTTGTGGGGTAATGAGTGGCAATTTCAAAAATTGTCACTCGGCAACTTTGAAAAATGCCGCTCGTTAACTCCAGAACAAGTCGTTTCCAGTGTCGCTACAAATTGTGGTATTGTGAACACTGCATAAATGATACTTACAGTCGCTTGTGGTATACGGGGGATATATCGTTGCTAAAAGCTCTGGGAAAAACTCGAAAAACGCACATTTACAGGCTGTTGCCTGCTTAGACGTGATTATCTTCCCAGAATGAAGTCCTGGCTATGCCCCGGTTTAGTGCCTTCGAACGGTTAGAATCACACAAAAAAGTATTTCTGAATTTATCTAGAAAAGTATATTCTGTGGCAAATCTGGAAAGTTTTTCTGATATTTAAGACACTTTTTCTAAAAACAACAGGAAAACGTTTATTTTTAGACTTCGTTTCAAAACTGTTAAGAAAACTTTTCTGCTATAACATTTCAAGTGCACCTTGCTAATCATATTTCTTAAATGTAAGAAATTTTTTCTTAGGAATATTATTTTGAGTTAATAATTGCAAGAAAGCGCTGTATGATTACTAATTTACTGAAATGCAGGTTTTCTGTAAGGGTCAAGTTTTTAAGATCAGACTCCTAGTTGTTTCCTGTAGAAACCGACCTGATAGCGGAGTAATCCATGATATACAGCGCATAGAGCGTATTTTAGACTCGATTTGAAATTGTATATGGTATGAGTTCGGCAAAAAAGGATAAAAATCTTGAGGTGAGCGTTGTTCATGTTTTGTTTTCTATTATGTTTCATAGTTTGGTTTCATTCTGTAACAAATTAAATTGATTTATAGCTGTTTTGTGGAAATTGACTGTACGCTAATTTTATTTTAAAAAACAATAGTTTGATATTTCGATCCATTTATGATATTCCAGTGTAAAATTGGATTTGGTTTAATTTACAGGTCTTTTGTTCAATTAAGCGGCTTTTAGAAGAGCGAAAATTTTTTAGATTATTTAGGCTCTTGACTATCGAGGTGGGTAGCATAGTTTGCCGATCAGACTGCAGGGAAAAAAGGTGTCTGGGTGTCAGTTGACTCCCTTGAAAAATATAGCACGTTATTGTGAAACTGGTTTCTTAAATCTCAGTTTACCGAAAGCATCAAATTATAGTTTGACTCCTCTAGAAAAAATCGACTCCCCCAGAAAAAATCGATTCCCCTAGAAAAAATCGAGTCCCCTAGAAAAAATCGATTCCCCTAGAAAAAATCGATTCCCCTAGAAAAAATCGACTCCCCTAGAAAAAATCGATTCCCCTAGAAAAAATCGATTCCCCTAGAAAAAATCGACTCCCCTAGAAAAAATCGATTCCCCTAGAAAAAATCGAGTCCCCTAGAAAAAATCGATTCCCCTAGAAAAATCGATTCCCCTAGAAAAAATCGACTCCCCTAGAAAAAATCGATTCCTCTAGAAAAAATCGAGTCCCCTAGAAAAAATCGACTTTCCTAGAAAAAAATCGACTCCCCTAGAATAAATCGACCCCCCTAGAAAAAATTGACTCCCCTAGAAAAAATTGAATTCCCAAGAAAAAACCGACTCCTGTGAAAAATCGTCCCAACGTTCCTCTTGCCGATCATATGTTCAAATTGCTCAAACTTGTTGAAAATTTAATTTTTATAATTTTTAATGTCAGATAACGATGGGAACGTTGTGCTCGCTGGGTGCGTTATGGGCAGGTTAGTTTGCAAACGTGGTAGTTGGCTTTTCGTATTTATGCTCATCTTTTATTTATGTATTCATTAAATTTCGTGTATCGCTTATATCGCAATTTATTGAAAAACAATTTTGTTTATTCAGTGCATATTTTATGCCATTGCAGTCTGAATGAGTTGATACTTTTGGGTTGTGTCTACAATTCTACTTTAAGATTTGATTTCTACATACCTAAACGGAACCGTAATTCTTCAGAATATACGATAAGCTGGGGAGGTTGAACGCTTTTTGAAAGTATGCGCTGCAATATTTGCCTGCCACGGTACACCCGGAGGTAAACTACCGGAGCCGGATATCATCAAATTTTGCCCGAACCGCAGCTGAAGCAAAATTAGGTATATAATAAAAATTGTGTTAAATCTACCAAATAAACATTAAATAATATCGGCGAATCGTTGTAAAAAAATTTGTGTTTATGCTTTATATTTAAAAAAGCTTTGGAACTAATTGTTTACCAATTGTCCCAAACTTACAAATAAAAACTCAACGACGGAAACAGTTTTTATAAAACTACGAAAATTTTCACTACCGAAATTGTCACACACTCCTGTATAATAGTTGTTGGGTATATTTTCAAAAACTGCACAGCATCTTCAATCTGTTTAAAAGAATTGGGGATGCTTTTCGATTCAAATTTTAAATTGTCATAGCCAGCCCCGTTTCAGCTACTGTCTCGTAAACATTTATCTGTCATGTTTAGGGTTGAGAACATGGAGTTACACACGACGCAGTGGACAAACAGCTATGAATTTCAAGGTATTCGAGTTTTGTTGCCAGTGCCGTGCTGGTTAGGGTGCGCCCCTTCAACAAAATTCCGTTGTGGGGCCCCTTGCAATAGTCAAAATATTATTCAAATTTTTTGTTTAACATTTTGTTAGGATGAGGGCCCCTGTTTGGGGTCCCTCCCAAATGGGGGGTATGAGGGTGGCTGCTTCGGTCCTGAATTTATGGCAATTCGGGCCACGGCAACTTGCCACCCAGCAGTGTCCTAAAGCCTTTGAATAATTCTTAGCATAATCTTGAGCGTAATCCCAACCCTAAGCCTAAGTGTAATGATGGGCACCAATTGTCGAGTGGATATAATTTCGGATTACAAGTTGTCAGACGACGAGTTGTCTTGCGCCGAATTGCCGTGACATCGGTATTGATATGTCACACAGCATAGTTTATACTGGTTGCATTTATTATGAGATGTGTCTGGGTTTCTGATCAGCTCAGCCTGTGGAGAATGATTTTAGTTTACGATCACAATTTTATTCAGAGAAATGATTTAGCATGTCATATTGAAATGGCTTCATAGCATTTTACAGTGTGGGAAAGCTTAACGTAAAAACGTTGCGTTTGCTATGTTTTTGTCGATTTTACGCCGAAGCTGTTGAAATTTGTCATGGTTTAGCTCAGTAATTAAGTATCGAATTGGTACGAATAATTGCTAGTGGTGGTTCTCTTATTATGCTGCACAAAATAATTTGAGGTCCGTGGTTTCTATTTATAGATCATGGTCAAATTCGTCATTTTTCTGATGTCGATCATATCGAATATATTTTTTGTTGTGATGCTCGGAATGTCGTTATGGTTGCTTGTATTTTATAAGGTAAGTCTAAGCCGAATCTGCAACAAATATTTTAGCACTACGATCGCGCTAGCAAATAGCTTTTCTGACATCAAACAACTAGAAACCTGCACTCAAAATAATATTTCTGATATTTAAGAAAAAATTTCTTACATTTAAGAAATATAATTAGCAAGGTGCACTTGAAAAGTAATTTCTGTTATAACAGAATAGTTTTCAAAAAAGTTTTGAAATAAAGTCTGAAAAGAAACGTTTTCCATTTAATTTTAGGAAAATTGTCTTAAATATCAGAAAAGCTTTTCAGATTTGCAGCAGAAAATACTTTTGTGAATAAATTCAGAAATACTTTTTTGTGTGTGGTATTCTCAAATGTTTGTGTCTTACGTATCACCAGCCGGTAAACAAGCGAACAGAAGGAAATGCAAATATCAATGTCGGCTCAATCATTCAACTTGAAACAGTGTTCTTAATTTCGAGCTCCGTATTGATCGGTTCGAAATTTACATGGCGCATCGTCAACTGATGATAGGTGCTACATACTTTTGAGAATATCGGAACTTTCCGTCATTTATGTTTTCTTTATTAAACTCTCATTGTCTGAAATTTTATATTTTCAGAAACAACGTACCATTATTGTTATGTATCCAACTCCTGATCAAGAGTACTCATTTTTGGTTTACATTGGACTCGCAGCGTCGTTTAAGGTACGGGTGGAGTTAGTATTTTGTTTACTTCGACTATTATTGCCTGTGTCATAAAATATTTTGGTTTTGGTTCGAGTTTACAACTACTACTCGAGTAAACATTAGTGTTATTTATGAAATGTACACAATACCTGACATGTTGGAAAGTTGAAAATATTAAAAAACGCTTAAATGATTTTAGCGCTGTTAGTTTTTGTTTTATTTCAGCTCATTGATCTGCTACACATGTTGATTGAGCAAGTGACAACGCGTGTGTTTTTTATTGACTGGGAACGTCCACGAGGATCGATGATTCCTGCAACTGGAGAACCACCACCAAGCGCAGGAGTGTCACGAATTGGTGCTGAAGGCGCTAAGGTCCCTACGCCAATCACAATATGGCGAACATATTTAGCGGCCAATGAATGGAACGAAATTCAGGTTGAAATCCCTCTATACCACAATGACTATTGCATACTGTAATTTTAGCGTTTGTTTTTTTTACACTTTTCGTTCAAAACGAAGTAATTTTTGAATTAGCTTTTTCAGTAAAATCAAAATTGAAAAATATTTTTCATTTTGAGTATACCTGTTGTATATTTTTAAATGTTTGTTTACGCGTTTTAGACGAAACGGAAAACCAGCTATATTGTTCAGTTGATCTTGATGCTGTTGTTTTTGAAGGCAAGTCAAAGCGAATTTGATTTTAAACATTAATTGTCGAATATTAACATGAAATACTATCGCTTCTGCGCAAATTCCGTTTGATATCAATATAGAAAACATCTTAAGAGCTTCGGCCATATTTTTAAATGTGTGTAGTACCTATCACTAGTTAGCAATAGGTTTTCAAACTGGTCAACTAGTGTAATCGCGGAATTCCTACCTGCCGCAGTAGTTTAACAAATCAAATGCAAAAAATGTGCTAAATTTTGGATTTCACCAATCGCTGGTCCGAAAAGTACAAGACCCATTAGTAACTGTTGTTAGGTACTACACATATTTGAGAATACAGGCCGTTACATTGACCAATTTAACTTGCGAGTTTGTACTAAATTCCAATACTAAACGTGAAGTGTTGCAAATTTTTCCTTTATTCTCAAACGCTAATTTTTTAGGTTTTCAATTTTGAATCTCTAGCGCTTATTGAGCCTGGTTTGAGCGTAGCTGAAGCGCCGGCAGAATATCAAGATACAAGAATGTCTCGATTCGCAGTTGCTGCGACGCTGTACTTATTGATTGGGTTTATTCAGGTAAAGCGCTATCAAATGTCCACCTTAAAATGGTTCTTTTTCAAGTTGAATCAACGAAATTCTTACTATTATGCTCTTTGGGTAAACAGAAATTTTTACGTATCGCCTTGAAAATTAAACATCTAGGAGTCATACTCTCAGCTGTGTCTATCGCAACGCCAAACTAGTAACAGGCACTATAGCCGCATTCGCGAATACGGCCTCTTAGATGGTACGATTATGGTATTCAAAATTTATCAGGATTTAATTGCGAAATTTTGACGTTTTAAAACGAAACCGAATAAGCTATAGGTTACGGTTTTGAATTTGTCATTTTTAAACCAATCATTTTATTCGCACTCGCATTTCAATTAAAATATTTATGTTTCAGTGGTTTGTCGGAGTGATTATAGTTGAGCGTTGTTTGAACGATCAATTTCACTATTTTGGAGATCTTTGCTCGCTAAGTAACGTAAGTATGCAGCATATAAAACTCGACAATGTAAAGAACAGGGGCGGAACAGTATTAATCATATTCCTAAGCATAAATTATACAGCTCACACATATATATTTATACATTAAAACTAAATTTACCAGTTTTTTCGTCCATATGCCGTTTCCTTGTGTCAGACAGCGTTTTCTGTTGGTCTCGAGATATACTGCGCGCACGATGTGCCATAACCACAATAGCCGCTGCAGACAACACAAACGTATTAAGTAATGAAATGAATAGCATTAAATACGTAGTAAGTAAATTATATGGCAGTATAATTCTATAAAGAGTAATTATTTTGACGGATTTTTACTTTTATGCTTTTGAGGATACAAAAACGTTATATGTTTATCCAGAGAATTAAAACAGCAGAGTAGTCAAATTAATTATTTTATTTTATTAGCCGAAATTTTCACAAAATTTTGGAATTATTAGAATTTACAATTTATAATAAAAAGTGTTTTTCCAAATAATCGGTGAAATTAATACCGCCATATAATTAGTGGCCGTCAACCGTTGTAGGTCGTAATACCAAACGTACAACCGTGGACGGCCACTTGTTGGTGCAGGCCGTTAGGGATCAGCTCCACCGGACCGTGGGTGTTTTTAAGATCCGCATACCCAAAACATCCATCTAAAGAAAGCCGGGTTCTTGAGTTAAATTTAGGGAAATTTCTTTAAAAATGATAGTATAAGAACATTCTTAATATAATTTTCGATGTAAAATACAACGAGGGACAGCAAAACGGTTGATTAATATGTTAAAAGTATGCAGCATATAAAACTCGACAATGTAAAGAACAGGGGCGGAACAGTATTAATCATATTCCTAAGCATAAAGCCTAAGCCTAAGCCTAAGCGTAACAATGAGCATATTCCTAAACCTAAGCCTAAACCTTAGCCTAAGCCAAGCAAAAAAATTAGTCTACAGCTTAACCAGACTTTTTTCTAGTCTCTCAGAAAAACGTTCCGACCCTGATGTTTACATGGACCTAAAACTTGAAAGTACCAATTTTGTGATTTTAATTCATATTTATTTGTAGTCGTTTTTCACAATCAATTCCAGAAATTAAGTGTTTACAATTGATAAACGTTTTTGTCCAGACACAGCAGTGTATATACTTTAGAAACAATTTAACCCAAGCGACTTGCTTTCCTTGCGCTGGTACTAGTATATTAACCATTGAACAATGTCGTGAAGCTTATTAAAATGATTGCACAACTAAAACGACAGCCTAACGGGCCCGTAGCCAGAACGAAGACACGGGATCTAGCACTTTCCCTGGACAAATTTTGACCCCCCTAGGAAATTGTCAACCTTGCTTGTAAGTCATCGAAATCCTATGTATGCCCCTTCTTAAAAATTTTTTTAACCCTTCCACTAGCAAGGTGAGCTGGCTACGGGTCTGCAACCTAAGTTCAACCTAACACCTACTTACGTAGTTCGACCCGGGTTCTGGCAAATAGACAAAAAAGCATACGTAACGCTTTCAAATTGCAATTGCCGACAAATTTAACATAGGTTCGCTTTACGGCGAATACCGTTTAAAATTCAGACTTTAACAAGGGCGGTTTTAATTAATGACTATGAAGAATCCATTTTGTAAATAGGAATTGAAAACTGTTTTCTTTTAAAATTTAGATTAGCGTATTTGTGCTAATGTACGATCAATTTGGCTACTACATCCACGGCAGGTCGATTCATGGGCATGCAGACACTGATATGCGTGATATGAATGAAATGCTTCAACGCGAAAGGGTAAGTAGTTGGCAGGGTGTAAACAAATGGTAAAAGTAACGGAAACGGATAGTGATCATAATAATGGAAACGGAAAACGAATATTTAAGTATAAAAATTTCCAAAATGTTATATTGATTACACCCTGGTAATTAGTGTTAAAAATATATGCGTACTTTTCTCAGTTTTTATGTATGTATATGTGTGTATATAGTAATATGTGTGTTAAGGCCTATGCTTGTTTTTACAATGGTTTCAATTTGGAAAAAATTTTCACTGCCACCATTGCTAAATTTTCAGGGCCTTTTCGGTTGTCCCTAAATCGGCGTTTGCCCTAAAATGGTTGGACCCCCTTGGGACCCGAAAATATTATTTGTCAGAAAGTTGAACAAATTATATACCAATTATATACTATTCGACTTAGCTTGAAGAGCTGACTTGAATGGTGTTAGATTTCGCGCAATCAAACGTCTGACTAACAACGAGTTATGGTCAAATAACTGATTAGTCGCCGTCCCAAATCGTTGGCAGCGCACGTCAAATCAGTTATTTCGCAACAACTCGTTGTAGCCAGACGTTTGATTACGAAAAATTTAGCACCGTTTAACTCAGTTTTGCAAGCTGAGTCGAATGGTATATAATTTGTCTAACTTTTTGAGAAAAAAATTTTGAGTCCACCGGGGACCTTAAAAATCGAATTTTTTAAAAATTCAAGTTTGGGCATAGATTGATCATGGGTCGTCATGAGAAGCTCAAATATGCAAAATTTTTAAAATGCAGTATATTTTTAAAACCCAAAAACACAATTTTCTGATGCGCTACCTACTTACTAACAATTTGTCGTAGTGAAGCTTAGGCGATATGCTTCTGATGTGTTGTTTTCAATTGTTTACATAAAGCCAAATTTAATGTTGATTTTGGCCCTCATAGTTCCATCCGTTGTAAACCACGATAGTTTATTATAGGACATTGCATACATGTACAATACTTTAACATATCATATCCGTTTGTATAATATTCGCAAATTTTCGTTACTGCCTATAGTGTACAAAACACAGTGTCATGGAATTCTAAACGAAAATAGCGTTCAGGATAGCCAACTAAATTACTGTTTCAAACATTTATGTATCATAAGCAACAGTTCATCTGGCTGAAGTAGTTTACAGCACTTTTTTTGCTCGTCCCGCTCAACATGGCGAATGTTACTTTAAGGGGTGTAACAGTAGATTAAGTGTATTCCTAAGCTTAAGCCTAAGCCTAAGCGTTTCAAAACTGAGTTCTTAAACCTAAGCCTAAGCCTGAGCCTAAGCAAAAAATGTAATCTAGAATCTAAACGTAATTTTTTATAGACCCACCGGAAACCTGGACGCCCCTTAAAAAGTAACATGGGCTCTCAACATTTGTTCTAGAATATGTAGCATTCAACTAATGATTGTGAAATACGTGTGAAACGAGTAGCTTCCTAAAAGTAGTCGCAACTTGGATCTTTTGCTTTTTTTGCCCAACTACCTTGTGCAGGCCTTTGAGAATGCTGAGAACACTTTAACTTGCACTGTGGTAATTTATGCATGTAAGAGAACCTAAACAGCGCTTGGTAATGAACGTTAGTTTACAGACAATTACCGATATAACAACCTAGTGACTAAATATGTTTATAACATTGTCTATACCGGAGTATGTATGTGAAAATCTCCCCTCAATTTTGACTATTCCCCACCCGACGCCCCATGTTTTTCTTTCGGCGTTTATGTTTGGCTGCAACATAACCATTTCAAAACCCTTTTTTGGCCCCCGGTCACTTTAAAGGACATACCATTTTTCCGCAGAACTGCAATAAAGTAAGCTTAAGATTAAAACTATTTTCGTTGCTTATTTTAATTGGGCGATTTGTTTATCGAGTGTCATATATTCAAAATCGTATATTGGTTTGAGGTTGAAATTTTCAATTTGAAAAAAAATTATTTCATTCGTTGAAGGTGTTTTATAGCACGAGCAGTTGCATGGAATCTTCAGGATTTGCTCTTTTTCGAAAGTCTTTAATTTTGTAGCGTTTGATGTACGATGGAACGGATGAATATTGTATTACGGGAAAGTACCTGAAAATAAGTTGATGACCAATGGAAACGCTACCATCTTTTGTTTTTAAAAATTGCCGAAATATATTGATTTCATTGCAAACTGCATGTATATAAAAAAAAAATATATATATATATATATATATATATATATATATATATATATATATATATATATATATATGGAAGATTGGAATTATAATGTAATAAATATATAAATATTGAAAATTGCCTAAATTTTAGTTGCAACGTTACGAAAATATTTTAAACCTAAATACATTTGATTGCACGTTTAATTTAGGTTGAAGTTTGCGAATCACGGCTGATTCGAGAATATGTAGCGCCAGATTTGACGAAAAGTGATCCGTTTTTGGCCAAGTAATATATATTTAATAGGACAAAACTCGGAAGATAAATTTCGGTCGGTGTTAAAAACGTTACCTCAAAAGTAAACTGTGAAAATGTTGACGGCAGCCTAAGCATGTAAAATTTTTATCGTTCACGGAACGTTTCAGGTCAGAAGTTTGGACCCATGTATAGAACAGGACCGGATCGGTTTCCGGTGGGGCTATAGTAGAGTCAGTTTAAGCTTTAGACTATTTTTTGATTAGGCTTAGGCTTCGGCTTAGGCTTAGGCTTAGGCTTAGGAATAGGCTCATCCATACGCTTAGGCTTAGGCTTAGCTTAACCTCAGGCTTACGAATATGCTTTTACTACTGTTCTGGCCCTGTTCTATACATGGGCCGAAGTTTGCTAAATTTAATTTAAACCTGTACTGAGTTAGGGTTCCGCTATACTAGCCGCGCCCCGCCGGACGCTAAGTTAAAGTCTCGAAAAGATAGATTAATTGCCTAAAACTTGCGGAAATCAACGTAAAAATCGCTGAAATGGTGTTAATTTTCTATTACATTACTGCGTGTGATCAGAAACCTAAGCGTTTACCTAAAGCCTGAGCCTAATCCTAAATCTGTTTGCGGAAAGTGTCCAAGTGCACAGTATTAAAATAGGTTACTTACGCACGACGCACTTACCCAACGGTCCTTTGGCGGCTTCTCGCAGGTCCATAAAAGCTTCGGAATCCATATGGACGATATATAACGCCGTCACATGTGTCAGGTGTGGTCAAAAACACTGCTAATGTTAATATAAACACAGCAGCGGTACAAAATAACGCGTTGCATTGCATTTTGTTTATAAATACTTGGGTTAAACTAAATTACTTCTAATTTACCGGTTTTTAACTTTTTTTAAAAAAATGTCGTATTCTGATATCGGTTGCAAATTTAAAGAGGATATGGCAGCATATAAAGTGAGATCAGCCTGCTAACGATTCAAATATTTAATAATGTTTTACCTGAAATTGAATACAAGGATATCATAGATGTCGTGGTTGGTGTCAAGTTGGTTGAGACAACCAACTTCATTGTAGGGCCTACCGTCAGAAAAATTTTATCATAAAATGGCAAGGCCTCCTTTAGTAAACTAATAATATTTGACAGTATCTTCAAATAGAAGTAACTTTGTTTCCGTTGTTCCAATTTCAGAATTTCGGAACTATTAATAAATAAACTAGAGCTTATACTTTAGCTTCACAGAAAATGCCTTCCGTTTTTCACCTTGGGATCCCGCGGTTTTCATAATATCTTTTTTTGATTCCCTGTACAACACTGGAAAGCTCATTTATATACATGTATATATGCGTTATACATGAAATAACCAGGTTTGGTATACTACTGTCCTGCGTGTAGACTAAGAGATGATCGAGAATCGACTCAAGCTTGAGACTGAAATTTTCAAAAATTATTTTTTTGTGCCCGAATTCATATAATTCACGGTTAAGTAGTTTTTTTCATTTGAAACTACCATAACTGTCAAATGAAAATTATGAAAATATGTTTCCAAAAATTTCCTTAATAATTTTTGAAACTATTTTAACCAATTCTAAAATTATACGAGATAACATTTTATTTTACTTAATGTCTCGAGTATCACCTCTAAAAATCCTCTATCTTCACGCAAAAATCGTTTTTGTCAAGGGCATGAGCGTCACAAGACAGTCCAGCGGGTCCGTACACAAAATGGAATTGGTATATATTAATCATTAATGGCAATGCCGTTTTGAGACATTGTCAGAGATTTTACAAATATGCCAAAGCATAAATTCAATTGCGTCTTACGTGATATGGACCCTCGGTTCATGTTGTGTCTATTCTTGTAATATGCCATTGAACTAGGAACAACACTGGCATACTTTAGTTGGTATTAAGTTACAATCGGCGAGGCCGTCACTACGATTTGTCAGCTGTAAAAGCGGACACAGCTCTAATTGTGCAGGCAGTTTTTCATTTAACGCTAGTTTGTGAGTTCTTCGCTATAGTTAAACGTTAACTCAACGCGAGTTTAATTTGAATGAAATCAACTCTGAAACAAATTTCACTCACTCTGAGTTAAGCGATCAACTCACTGGAACTTCGTCAACTCGCACTACGTTAATTTTTGATGTAATAAACTTGGAAAAAATAACTCTGGCAGGCGATCTGTGTTGATTAATCAATTTACTGGAATTTGCAGTGTAACGCGTGACCATGCGGCTGTTAATTAGCGTGCAAAGCTTGGGTTAATTCGCAGCCGTGTCCTTCTCAAAAAGAGAAATATATAGATACTTATGTGACTGAGTCGTGTTCGCGGATTTATTTATTATGAACAACATCAAAAATGTAACCCATAGTAAGAAACTTGCAAATGAATTGAGAATAAAAGAGTATACGTCAGCTAATTGCTATAGTAATTGCATTCGGTTAAAGTTAACTAATCAATAATTCATACGTGTCTTTGCCTACGAATGACGTTTCAACTCATTTTTAAATATTACGAGAAACGCGTTCAATTAAAGCGTAGGTAAAAAGAATCAATCCTATGTGCATGGGTTTTATATGATAACCGAATATTTAACTCAGAAATAACTAATTACTGAGTTGATTAATCAACTCATTGGCATTTACAGTGTAGACGTTCTTGAATGATGTTTTTCCCATATTGAACAGGTCAAGAATAAATTCATATGCATTCGATTTTTGCCTAGCTTTACGCTGATAAGCTTTTATCCTTAAAATCACAGTTGGGTTTAGACTTAGATTCACTCTGTAGCCTTGTCACATATTCTCAATTGCGTACACCGCTATCACCGGTTATTGATAGGTTTTTAAACTCTCGAACTTATCCAGTTATGAATTTCAACATTAGCTCAGAAGTACTGCAAATAAATCTGAAACATGCGCTAAATTTGAAAATTAACCATTCACTGATTCAAAAGATACAAGACCTATCACTAATTGGTGACAGATGATCATGATACACACATTTGAGAATATGGCAACATATCCTCAGTTGTGGCATAACCTATCTACCAGTTAGTAACAGGTTGCAAGCAAGCGAATTCACTGTAAATTTCAGTGAGTTGATTTTAACTCAGAATGAGTTGAATCACTCAGTCTGAGTTAGGACTATCAGAACTCAGAATTTTGAGTTGATTCAATTCATTTTGAGTTAATTAACCAACCCGCCCAGAGTCAATTCAACTCAGCTTGAGAATGAAATCAACTCAGAGTGAGTTTTCAGAAATAACCAACTCGCTATCTGAATTGATAAATCAACTCATTTGAATTTACATTGTTGTATTATTTTCTGAAATCTACTTACATAAAAAGAAATATTAGTCAAAGTGCAAAAAATGGGCTAGATTTCTTGCCTCATCATTCGCCGTTATTTTAAAAATGGAGGCATTTGACCTACTGGTAATCGATGCTTAGAGAATACGCGCAGTACGTATTCATGCTCCAGACCTGCAATTTTTCCTATATGCCTCAACTTAACGATATGGTTGGTTAATACTCACTAAAAACTTAAACTTAAATTATTGCTTAACTAAACTTGAATATCAGTTTAAGTAAAACTTAAATGGCTGGACGGACTAACTAAACTAGAATTTTAAGTGTTACTTAAGCTAACGCGTTTTTAAGTTTAACACGAGTTTAAGTAAGCTTATTTTTAGTATAAGTAACAAGTGCAGCCGTGTATCTAAGAGTTCATTAAGGTTAGCTTAAACTTAAAATAAGTAAGATTTTAGATGAGTATAAGCATAAACCTACCAGTTAGTTTAGTTAATCTAGAAAGTTAGTTTAATCGGATGGATTAGCTTAAGCTTATATCAAGTTTGTTTAAGCTTTTAGAGAGTATTAATTTATTGAATTTAAAGGCTTTGAATTTAACAGAGCTTTAGCAAGTTTTCAATTAACTTATGCTAAAAAATACCCATGAAATCGCGTAATGGTTTAAAAGTTTCAAGTCTGTTATCGCCATACCGAACAATTCGAAACGCTTTATTTTCCTGAAATAATGAAATATGCAGCGGCAGCATAGTATGTGTCAGAATACTCGCTTTTACAATCTACCATTATAAGTTTATAGTGTATCTACTTATGTATGTAAAGGCTTCGTGGAGGGCCATACTGTAACCATGATGTAGGAGTACATCAGGTTACGCCGATGACACAGATCTGATAAAATATAATTTATCTCCTAGCTAAAGTTGTTGATAAAAGATAAATAGAATATCATTAAGATAGTAAATAACAGTCATAAAATACGACTGATTTAGTCTTAAGCGTGATTTGGTGCTGGTAGAGTTCCCAGGCTTATATTAGTTTTGACCGAAATAGCGCTAACGGCAATATGTAAACTATTTTCTAGGAAAAACATGAATAGTGTTGGAATTCAGCAGTACGCAATTTCTGTTGTCTATATCTGTATTATTAAAGCTGGAACGACACACATACATGTTTTCGGTACCGTTCCAGCTGTTGCAATGAATTTTATTTTATAAACAAGGGACAGTATATGTGTCGTAGCCCAACTCGTAATTTAGCCTAATACCGAATCGGGCTAGTCCAGGGCGTAATTCTTTCTATGCGACAATTGTACGCCTTGTGAATGATTTACCTTAATGCCATACTCAAATTCGATTGGTTGATGCGAATACTTTTTTCTGATTGGCAAAATAATCGCCACCTATTAGCTAAATGGCTACCAAACAGTTTGTTTTATTGAGGAAATGGGAATCAAGCAGGATTACAACTATCAAGTAACCAATTAGGAAACGCACAGATTTATTTGTCATGATTCCGCCTTGTGCAACCCACGTGTAATTCAGCTTTGGACTAGCCCAATTTGGAATTGGGCTGAATTACGACTTGGGCTACGACATATATATGCAAATAAGATTGTGAGGAATATTTTAGGGTTGCGACTTTGCAACCACGTTGACTAGTTATTATTAAAGCTAGAGCACCCCACATACGTATTTTATGCGCTGTTTCTGCGCATAAAAGTACACAATCTTTTTGACAATACAATATGTATGCACAGATTTTTACATTACTGTTCTGCAAAAGAATGAATATGTGCGTATAGAGTCACTGATATTGTCAAGTTTTTGTCAGTGTAACTTATACTTTAGAAAACTTTGATTACAACGTTAATTCTGCTCAAACTTTAGTGTTCTTTTTGGTTTAATTGGGAGTTTTAGCGGTCACTCTTAACTTGCATGTATCATGGTTTCAGTGTTTTGTGTGATTATGGTATTTTTTGATTCCGCTATTGCCTCATAGCTTAATTAAATAAATGTTGAGATCGGTAATAAGCGACATATCGAAATTTAAAATTATGATCGATGATGAAAAGACGAGTTACGTACTATAAAAATTTCAAAGATGGGTTTCTTGTGTTGCAAACTGACAAAGTATCTAAAATCCTACTACTAAAATTCTGAAAGACGTTGACTCTCACGCAATGGCGGATCCATGGGGGGCACCCCGGCCGTGGCCCCCCCAACAGCATCTCGACAAAAATTATATAGTGTCAATTGCTGTTCTACACTGTTTATTTCTCTGTTTTATACACAATAGTATAATCACGCTTTAGTGTTTCTTGGCCCTGGAGTCATTTATGCATTACACTGAGGGATAAGACATTTATGGACTCTAAACAAAGGTTTAAGGACTCTACCCGCTTACGGATTTTTATTAGAAATCCGGACTCCTATTAATTGGGACTCAAAATGGGGACCCCCCTCATATTTGGGTCACTACAGTATGGCTCAAAAATAAGTTTATTACCTGTGAAATTTTGGCCTCCCCATTTTGAGATCCTGGATCCGCCACTGCTCTCACGTTTTACGGGGGTACATGTAAAATTCTACACGTCTTCTATCATCCGATCATATGCGGATTGACAAAGACTGTAATTCTTGGTGCTCAGCATGGTTTCTAACTTATTTACTGTAGTATATACAGTTTTTCTTGCTCATCTTTCGCAGGGAAGTTTTCGCTTCTACTTTGCCTAAGCCAAAATCTGACACGCAAAACAACACTTAGACACTTGTGATTGGTATTTGGTTATGTCTGAATCCAACACGTGTTCAGTTCAACATGCTAGGTAGTGGACAAAAATTTTCACGACGCACGCGGGGCGATTTCCAGTGTGTAATACTTTTTTTATGAAAAAATTTTCTACAGGGGACTAAGCTCGCTGGCCCTCCTGGCTGGTTTCGGATATCACCCCTCATGTGTTTGCCCAAAAATAGTAAGATTTCATAGATGTTTGTATATTTGAGCTTCTCATGAATTCCCCTGACCATTTCACACCCAAAGTTGAATTTTAAAAACTTGAGTATTGGGTCCCTGGTTACCCCGCTGCTTGGGATTCTAATTTTTTGTTAACAACCTAAACTAAATATATATTAATCGACGTGGCATGCAGACTTGAGTCTAACGGTGTAAAATTTTATTCAACTACTGTATTGACCCGAATAAGAGGGGGGTAATAAGAGGGGGGTCCCCATTTTGGGTCCGAATCAATAGGAGTCCGTATCCCTAATAAGAGTCTGTAAGCGGATAGACTCCCTACAATTAACCCTGTTGCGCATAAATGACTCCAGGACTAAATAATTTGAGTTCGAAACTTTAAAGCGTACTTAAATTTTGAAAGTACATTCCCTAGTATATCCTTGAATTATCGCTCAAGCTATTGACACAAGACAAATAAACGTTTAATTCAACGGATAATTGCAGCATCGGATATATATCAGTAACGAAGGGCGGCGGAGCGTGGGTTAAAAATAAATAACAGTCCGTAACCGAGTAACAAGGGGGAACCCTCTGGAGAGGCCAAATAAATATCAGTCTTCCCCCTTTTATTCGAGTCAATACAGTCGACGATTGGCGAACGAGTCATGGTAAAATTACTGACTTGGTGCGATGTCAGTGATTTGGGACAGCGCTAAATCAGTTATTTAATTATAACTTATTAACTTATCATCTGATTGTAATAATTTAACACCGTTCGTCTCAGGTGTGCAAGCTTCGTCGATAGATATTTAACTTGTCTCACTTTTCGACAAAGAAACATATTGCAGTTTCACGGGGGCGTTCAAAGTTTAGTGTGAAATAATCAGGGGTGGTTACGAGAAACTCAAATATGTAAAAAATTTTCAAAACCGAACCGAGTTTAGGCAAACACCGGCTGGGTTTTGCTATAACGGACAGGATCCGTCAATCGTGTCATGGGCATATTTCCGCTGAAGGCGCAGTGCAACTTTTGCGGCAAAATGTATATATTGAAATTTATAACATATCAGATAGCTGTATTTTTGCGTTAAACGGATTTCGGCTTGCAATTTTTTGTGGAAATCTATGTTGTAGTTACATTGCTCGTGTTGACCTGAACCGCCATACTGCTACGGTTCCTGGTAATTGTGAGCTTGCCAAGTCAAGAAACTTCCTGTCGTTGAGTAGACGATTTTTAGACCAAAGTTATTGTATTTAAGCGTTGTTACGCTTAATTTCTAAATGGTACTATTTAACACTCGCTGTTTTTGCTTAATAGACATTTATGGGTTCATATTCTCAAATGTGTATATAACCTATCACCATAGTTGATAATAAGCCTAGTGTTTACATTTTGAACCAGTGAATGGTGGAGTACGAAATTTGGCACGTTTTTTGCATTTGATTTGTTTCACTTATGTGCCAATTTGGAGATCCACCATATTGCAGAATTTCGTCTGTTTAAAATTGATGGTGCTGGGTGATGTACGCATTTGAGAATGTGAGCATAGGCAGGGTGGAAACGGATAGTAAAAATAATGGAAACGGAAAACGGATATTGAAGTATAAATGTTTCAAAAATGTTTTATTTTTCTGCCAACGGCTATTGAGACGTGCAAATGTTCACCGGGCTTTATAAGATTTTGAAGCAAAAATGGCGGACAAACCGAAATTTTCAAGATTATGGATGAATATCGTAATTTTTGTTTCAGTTCGTACAATTGCAGCACATCTGTGATAAAAAATTGTGAGAAATTTACACAATTTACAACTAATTTTGAACGTAAAAATAAACAAATTTCCGGTATTTCTATAAACGGAAACGAATCCGTATTTTTACCGGAAACGGATATCCGGTGTATACCCTGGTCCATGGGTTTAAAAACAGTGCCATTTAAACACTGGCACAGAATTAACGCCGAAAAATGTCACCGGAAGACTCAAAATAAGCAAGCAGACTAGACTTGAGTGTATACAACTTAAGTGCGAGGAACGCTAAAATACTATCATCATTTAAAAGACTTTTCACATCATTTATCACTATTCATTGATAGCAAAACTCAAAATATCGCTAAATATTAAACTAGCAAATACACACGCTGAACACATGGTTTCTATACGTAATACGCACAAAATACGGTCATTTACAACCGGAATGACCTTTGAGACTAAACATTTTTTGATTCCGCGCAAACTGTAGTTAGGAATATTTAAAATCCAGGGTCATGTTCTGTAAAAGTTTGAGTGCGGATTGTGGTATCAGCTGAGAAATTTCGAAAAACAACAGTACAGGATTGACTAATGTGGAGAGGGTTTATAGGCAGTTCGATCCCTTAGCCCAGCATGTCGACACCCGTACACTGCGGAGATCTCGTGGTTTATGCAGCTTTGAGTGGAAAAATAATTGTTTTTCCGACCGTTTCGGTGCTGTACTGAGAGTAGTTATGTGCGTGGGATGTTAATTCTAAATTAACTATGTTTCATGGTCGCTGGCACAGCTATTAAGGTTTGCAGTGGTGCAAAAATATTCGAGCAAACGTGGGCTTAAAATGAATTTTAACCTAAAATTATTTGCTATTTACCCTCAAAGGGTTTCCTTGTTATTTCTAATTTAAAAATTGGCATATTATTCTAAGTTATTTTTCAAAAATTGTGTGAGCGTGTATTGCCAAAATTTTCATTTTGTGCCATACTCCATAATTTATCATACGTTTCCTGCTATCGCAGTTTTTTTGACATTCTAAACGGTGTGTTTACACAATTAAAAGCGATAATATAGCGTTAAAACGCCCTTTTTTGGTACAAATATTTTTTCCTGTATTTTTTAACTTTCCGGTTCCTGTTCCGATATTTTATAATTCCGGTTGCATCCTACTTGCAGCTGCAAGTATTCTGAAAGGAACATTTCGATTGACCAATCAAACTGTCAGGTGCTAGCAATTCAATCGACTTGCAACTGCGTTCACAGATGCGAATGAAATAAAATAGCATGAATTTTAGTGAATAGATTGCTGCTGCAACAACTTCAAAGCTTCTTTGTGACCAAACTTGCACATGCTAGTTGCACGCGCAAGTTTCGGTTGCAAAAACTTGCACGTGTGATTTAAGGTCAGGCCAAATTTCATACGACTATAGGAATCGCCATGTCAAAACTAATATGCCGCTATTCAATCTATTTACAATTATTAAAATTCATGCTGTCGTAAAGCTCTGGTATTCTCAAATACAAATGTATGACAGCAAACGAGTCTATGATTCTATTAATCGGAAAACAACAGGATCTCATAGGTATTATAACATGGCTAATATATATTTCGAAAACGCAGTGTTTGATTCTTGAGCTAAAATGTTTTTCGGAAAAATCGGTTGACAAAATTTTTGACGGAGGTTCGAAGCTTTTGAAATGAAGCGTATATATCTTGAAGAATTTATATATGTCGATGTGCATCTACACTGTAGACACGTAACCCCGTTCACGACGGTTTTTTCTAGCCGCCCCATGGGGCTGCGCCTAAAACATCTTCACCTCAAAATCGCAGTTATATAAACAAAATATTAATAACATTTCAGCGATATTTGTGTTGCTTTTAACATATTTTTTGTGCAATTACTACTCTGTCTTCTCCCGAAGTTTATTTATTAGCACCGTTTTAAACTGACAAATTGAGCAATCGGCGGACAGAAAAATTCGGCAAACGATAACAATTTTAGATGTTCAGTCTGGCGAAAAATCACGTTTCTTTTGACGTAAAAATTTCAAAGCCGAGAGAATTTTCTTTTCCGATTTTCGTCCTGCGTATGGCCCATATGGGGCAACCAGACCCATGGACGATTAATTCCTCATCGCAGAACGCCACCTTAACCAATCGGAAGGCGCATCACGACCCATTTTCGTTTCTAAATCCCAGTTATCAGGGGCGTAACCAGGATTTCATTTCGGGAGAGTGTAACCTCTTGTAAAAAACATTTTGACCTCTAGAATCCAAAAGATTACTCTAAAGTCTGGTCACAACAGTTTCATCTTGTCTTCAGATAATTTACATGACATATCTCGTCTATCACTCCACTTGCATACGCCCTTGCGCGTTATTATTGAAACCAAGTAAAATTGATACGAATGCGGATATTTTTTAAAATAAATTTACCATATTTCAATGATCAGAATATTTTTTCAAGCTGTAAGTGGATCTCATTTAGCGTAGCTAAAAAGGTTACACTGTAAATTACAATGACTTAATTAATCAACTCAAACGAATTATTTATTATTTTTGAAGTAATAAAAGTTAACTTTAACTCAATCTGAGTTGAGCTGATTCTTACTCTGAGTTGAATTGATTCCAGGTGAGTTGGTTAATTAAATCAGAATGAGTTGAATTAGCTCAGAATTCTGAGTTGTGATAGTGCTAACTCAGACTGAGTGATTCAACTCATTCTGAGTTAAAATCAACTCACCGGAATTTGCAGTGTAGCCTTCTAGGTTCTACCTTTCATTCATTCAAT